>BQNB010011259.1:0-79652 GCA_026074375.1 Tanacetum coccineum | reverse complement strand
GAATAATTGAATTAAGGTTGTGATAGATAAGTAGATGAGTAATGTTGATGGGATGAATTGATCCATACTGAGATGGTGGAAACTGTTGTTGAAGCTGAGGATTGTTGTATGAAGACTGACAAGTGTTAAAGTGAGGTGGTGTCATCTGCTGATTTGCAGCAAATGCAAGTGGATCTTGATTGCATTCACGCAGAAGATGGACTTCATTTGCATGGAGTTTGTGTTGTTCAAGATATGCATGAAGCTGATCAAAGTTGGTAGTATGCAAATCTTTTACGATCTTGACATCAGTCACAAACTTACTCCATTCAGGTGGAAGACTGTTTAAGAACTTGGTATTAACTTAAAATTGCTCCATTTTCATGTTGTAAATGTTCATGTCATTAATCAGCTGAGTGAATCTTAAGTAATACTTATGAAGTGATTCCCCCTTGATTTTTTTTTTTTTTTTTTTTTTTATTCAGTGAGGTGAATCTCAAGGTACTACTTATGAAGTGATTCCCCCTTGATGTGAGTAAACTTATCAAATGCATCATACAGTTTACACTCTCTTTCCTGCTTAGTCAAAGAGGTACCTTGCATCACTAATTGAACTCTCTCCCATAAATATTTGGTAACTCTGTGATGATTCATAAGTGAATAGATATCAGGTGGAAGACCTTGAAGAATGATATTGGTTACCTTCAAATCACAATCAGCTTGAATTTTCTCAGCAGCAGATAATTTTTAGGCATTTTCTTTGTTTGGTACCCCTTTCTCTTATCTGTAGGCCAGAACGATGGTGGACCATTTTCAACTGATTCAAGTATCATTCTTCCGTGCTCTCTGTTTTGCATGTATAATTCCATTCTACTTTTCCAAGAATCATACAGGTCCTTGTCCAACATAGGTGGACGATTGTCAGCACCGGAGAGTATCATGTACTCAGCAAGAGTATTCTTTTGTCCAAGTGGAATAATTGAATCCATTTTAATGTGATAAGATAAAAGATGATCGTACAGTGATTGGAGGTTGTTGTGTTAAAGTGAGGTTTGATTAATGAAATTGAGTCTTTGGAATACACGGGATTTTACAATTCTTGATAAAACCGGGAAATCAAGTTTTCACAGGATTTTACAAATCAAAGAACAACCGTATAATTCACCTAATGAAAGTGTATAGTTCTCCCAAGTAAAGCGTATAAATCACCCAAGCAAATTATGTATAAATCGCCTTAAGGAACAACGTATAAATCGCCCTTGGAAAAAACGTATAAATCGCCCTTAGAAATAAACACGTATAAATCGCCCTTGGAAATAAACACGTATAAATCGCCCTTGGAAATGAACACGTATAAATCGCCCTTGGAAATAAACACGTATAAATTGCCTGTGGAAAAACACGTATAATTCGCCTGAAGATAAAACGTATAATTCGCCTGAAGAAAAGAACGTATAACTCGCCTTAGGTAATTCACGTATAAATCGCCTTAGGAAATTTTGTATAAATTTCCTGAACAAAATACGTATAAATCGCCTATGAAAATTTACACGTACATTCGCCTTTAGAACTAGTATAATTCTCCTTTGACAGAGAAAACGTGTTACACTCGCCTAAAACGTTAATTTCGCCCAAACTCTCTACGAATCAAACTCAAAAAATCTTAAAAAGACTCTTTTTGATGTTTTTACCTGATTTTTCTTGTACTTCTTACCTATCTAAGACTATTAGAACCTTAAAAACACAAACTTTAACGTTTTGCATGAAAAATTTCTTAAATCTAGGATTCTGGTACAAAACCCTTTTACTAACCAAAAAAAGACTCCTAAAAGATGAAATTTTTGATGGTTTTTAAAAGATTTTCTTGTACTTCTAGCCTAAACTAAGATAAATAAAGAAGAAAGTTTAAAGCTTTATGGTTTAAAAACCCTCAAAAAGTGAAAACTTTTTGAATGGTTCGAACTAATATACACGAGTAAAAAAGGTAACAAACGCACACAAAACCTTCACAAACACCCTAAGGCTATTGATACCAATTAGAGAATATCTTAACACATATAGTATGGGATTCGTTTAGGGTTTTAGTAAGAGAAATGTTAGAATAAATCTTCACAAGAGTTAATACTGCCAAGGTATAACTAACAGTACTAATGGAGTTAGTACTGCTAGTACAAACTTAGTACTGCTGTGTTTAGTTATATACTAGGAGAAAAAAGAATTAATACTACTGATGGTCACAGTGCTTGACTTGGAGATAAGTATGCATGGAGATTATTATGGGATGTTTGTAACTGATCCTGAAAGATAGGAAGTTATCTTGTAAAGGACTCCTTGTGTTCTATAAAAGGAGATCCTAGGTTTAGGATATAAACACACTTTTACATACTTAGACGAATACTTTTAGAAATAGATTGTGATAGCTTCAAGGTTGTAACCCAAGTACTACAAGAGTATTTGTATTATTATTCTAATAATATTAAGGCAGTTTGTTATTATTTCATTGTTCATTGTTCGTTTGATTATTACTGTTCCATTGATAATTACTTCTAGAGTATCATAGTGTAGATTCCGCATACACTTTGGTATACAAACAAAGTCTCAATCATTGTTATTTTGGATTCATCCAAGGTAACAAACACTTTACTACGTAAAGAATCGATCAAGGCGTGGGACCAACAAGAAAGAGGTGGTTGGATGAACACTTAGAGAGAGAAACAAAGAAGAGAATATTAGATTAACTATATGAGAAAATGAACAACCAACACCCTCTCCATGTGTGGAGAGGGTATAAATGCAATGGATTGTGGTCGGCCATGGGCCTCATAAGAGGCTTTCCATAGGCCTTTAGCCCGGTTAGCTTTCTATCTTAACTATTCGACTTACTACAAGCTACGACTAACTATATTGGAAGTGACCGATACTTTTCGTATTCCTAACATGCCCCATATTTTCAGTTTCATAGGTTTAGTTTTATAGGGAGGTTGACGTTCAGCTTCAGTTTTGTTTAAAACTGATTTTCTTTTTTCTTCAGTTTCATTATAAACTGAACAACCATTGATACACCCGTTTAATACCGCTTCCGCCACATCCTTTCCTCTCCACACTTCCATAAGTATATTGTATCTCTATTTTTTGAGATGATTTTAGGTCTCGGTGCCTCTGGTTATTTTGAAATGGGTATATGACGAGTGAGTGTGAGTGTGATGAGGGTTTTTGTTTGTTTTGGTATAAAGGTTTTTTTATGTTGAAAGATGGTTTGATTGATTCACGTATTGATTTTGTGAAAATTTGTTTTTCTTGTGAATATGACGTGAGGTGGGATGTTGTATAAGGATCTGGGTTTGGTTGAATAGAGGGTTTTCGTTTGTGAAATTTGTGACGTGATTGTTTTTGTGTTTTGATTGAATATCTCGTTATGAGATGTAGGTTTAGTGATGAGTCTGTGTTTTTTTGTATGTTTTGTGGTTTTGTTTTGAGATTTGTGTTTTTGTTTGATTATTGTTTGTGAGGTTTTTGTTGTGATGTGATTTGATTTTTTATGTTTGTGGTGATTTTTGTTTGTGATGAGGTTGGTATCTAGGTTATTTTTTGATAATCTTATCTTTTTGAGAAGATAAAATGGGTGAGGTGTCATGTTTGTGTGGATATGGTTACCAAACTGAAAGAATGCTTCTTCAGTTTTTGTAACAGAAGGTTGTTTTTGGTTTATTTTTGGCTTTTATCAATAATAATGTACATCTCTCCCTCAAAAATTGCAACACCAGTACAAATTTTTGAAGATATATACTATTTTGGCATAGCTCAAATGCTATTAGTAATCTTTTCAAAAGGATCTTAAATCATAAGAATAATCCAAAGGCTTTGATACCACTTGTTGGTCCCTAAAATCGTGCAACATATTTGATATTACAATCAAGACATGATAAAGATAATAATAATAACATAATTTGTACTTTTCAACGTTTAACTCTTTATTGATATGAATCAAAGAATTATATCCAGTTGTTAACGGAACAACAACCGGGATTGAATGACAAATAAACTCTCCTAATATGAACCACAAGCATCTTCGCTTAGTGAGTTCTAGGAGAGGATCAAACCTATCAACTGATAACCTTTTGGCTAAGGTTTTTTTTTGGTGTAAAATTGTTATTTAGGAATGGGGATACCACTACCACTACATACAACATGGTATATGAAGAAAGAAAATGCAAAGCTTCTTTTGGAAGCTTCATTGAAGTCCCATGTGACGTGTTAGTCTTTTTTCATTTTGCACTCATGTGCTCTTCACATCATAGTACAAAAGCAAGTAGTTTATTTTAACTATTTGCTTGTACTTTTGTCTATCTTTTCTTCTTTATGCATTTAGGAAAGATAAAACTTTTGCTTACATAAAGTACAAGTAAATCACTTTTGTACTTTATGTCTTTTTTTGCTTTTAGCTTTAAGGAAGTTCCCGCCAATGCAAATCTTCAGGTTGTAGTGATGGTCTTCAGGGAGTTAGTAAGTTATTTGTCGACACTTACTAACTTCCATAGTCTGACCTGTGACCCCCCTTTTTTCTTTCTTTGCTGAAAACCGCCTCAGTTTGTGCCGAGTCTATTTTTTCAGACTCTGAAGGACTACTTGAGGATGACTCGCTGAACATAAATATGCTCAACGACTTAATTAACTACTTAGGATATTTTTCATACAAATCATGTACAAGGGACAATTAGGCACTAAATTGGCCCAACAATAATAATTTGCTTGGGGAATTAGAAAAGGATGTGGTGACCCTACTGAAGCGGATCCGAAAATTCTCTATGGCTCAAGACATTGGAGCACGTGCTGCTGTTCATATTTTGAATAGGATTGGCTTTGCTATAGCTAAAGGAGTGGGGGCTCAGCTAGTATCTCGGCTCCCCACTAACTTTTTTGTAAATATCCTATTCTTTCTAATAAAGTGATGTTATAATTAAATAATAATAACAATCTTATTGTAACACCCCTATTTTTACAATATAGCAGCGGAAGCTAATCTGGGGTATTACTTCATGGATACAACAATCATAATCATAGAAAACGACCTCTCAAAGAGAGTGTTGGAAATTTTACGTTTCATTCATTATATTCAGAGCTTTTACAAAAATGCAGGTCCAAAAATCTAAAAATCATGTTATACTTGAATGATAACAGTTCAGCCTTCTTCGGAAGTCCATGCCACTCCATGCCGCAACTTGATCAATTTCCACTGAGTTAAAAACATGATAAAAAAGTCAACACAATGGTGTGTGAAATTCCATAGGTATGATATAATAACTGTTTGAATACAAGTAATAGTATAATAATTGTATAAACACAATTATTATGAAAATGATATTGTTATGATCTTGGGTCATGTTATTATATACTCGTTATTAGTAATAATCGCAATGAATCATAATAACAATGTATTATCCCGTTATTGCCTTGTTTGATCTGATTGGTCTTGTTCTCATGTCATCAACACATTATCATCTAAAGTCAATTTAACAACTCGAAGAGCTCATATATCAACATATTAACATCCAAAGTCAATTTAACGACTCGAAGTCAAATTTAACGACTTGTAGATTTATTACTCTAACATTAATATCCAAAGTCAATTTAACGACTCGAAGTCAAATTTAATGACTTGTAGGATTTATGAAACTAACAGATTAATATCCAAAGCCAATTTAACGACTTGTAACAAGCATGTATCCCCTCACGGGTTTAAGAAATTATGTAAATAAGTAAAGGCGAGGTTATGAACTTCACCTGATAGGTTGATGTAATAATTATTCTGAAATGAAATCTGACGACCTTATCACAATCTTAACCGGGGATGGTTGATATAGTAAAATGATAGTAAACAGCCACGTCACACAACCTGAGTAAATATGTCAAGTCTTAAGAAGATTGTACTCTAGAACTTTAGTTTTAAGAGTTATGAGTTTGATTGAAGAGTTTGGAATTTATTGTATCACCGTTCGGGCCATCATAATTCAGAAGTCATTCAGTAAACGTTTGAGGAGCTAGGGCACTTTAAATCGTAAACCCAACAACTCAGTCAGAACGTAATACCAAGATGAAACTCCTTAATATGAAGCTCCCTAGTATTGTGATATGATATAATCGGTTTTAAGCGTTTTAATCCATATCTGGAAATGTTAAGCACGAGAAGCGTTAATTAAAGTTATGTCTTGTAAGGTTTTAAACATGATTTTATACTTTTTCAAAATGTTACATTTTAGACCCTGGGGTTTGAAAAATTGCAAATAGGCCCTTGGAGTTTGCATTTTTACGACTTTGGTCCTTCAACTTTGAAAGATATACCAAGTAAACCTTGGACTTTGAAAAGTGACATAATAGATCCCTGGAGTTATAACTTTAATAAAATGACACTTTTAGTCCTTTTAGTTATAAGTTTCTGAAATTTACGATATATACCCCTTGCATGGATTATAATTACAAAACATGTCCAAATTGCCATGCAAGCTTATTTTAACATTTCAATAGACATTTATAAGTTATAATAAACTAAAATATGAAGATTTAACACAACGCAAGTTTAAATTAACGATTCGTTAAGCTAGGAAGTAAAACGGGTCAAATTAGGGTTTTATAATGAAAACGCGCGGGTTTTAAGTTCAAATTCCTTCATTAATCAATATAGTAGTTATTTTAACATTAGTTAAGCATGCTAGGATAGATTATAACAATATTTAACCATTATAACATTTAGTTTTAAGAAAAACGCGAAATTAGGGTTTCGGGTGTACGGTTTTGGATCAAAAAGGTATAACACTTAGATTTTTGAGTTCAAATATTTATATTATGATTTTTGCAGGATCATATGAACATTATAACGTTATAAAATCAGATCATAAGCTTAGAGAACCTGGTCTTGAGCTTATGGCTTGGAAACGGGTCAGAATCGGGACTTTCGGCTTCGTACGCCTAGAATAACGACTCCCGGGCTTCGTTTCTTGGTTTCTTTTGCTTCCTTTCTGAACTTGAGCCTTCTTAAGATCACTTAGGATCTATTAGAGCAAAATATTGCTTCTATTTAAGGGTTATAGAGGAGGAAGTGGGGGATAAAGAAAAATGAAGAGTTTAGGTTGCTATTTAGAGGTAAAATGACCCTTAGAGCTCAAGAAACTTGTATGATCTGGTTAGGACTCATAGGAGGTCTAGAGGGTGATGAGTAGGGGCTAGTAGATGTGTTGGTTAAGATATAAACTAGCTTTGATGAGGTGTTTACCCCTTTTGATGCCGCGACTAGCACTAGAAGAAATAAGAAGATCATGTGCAATTTTAAACAATATAAATGGAAGATATTTTGAAGAGAGGTGATTTTAAGCAGCTAGGGAGGTAAGGTGCTTGTCATTGAGGTGCTTGGTTGCAAGAAAAATAGTTAAAATGGGTCATTTTGCAAGGGTTTGTATTTCGGGTTCATTTAGGGTTCATAAGGGTTCGGGTTGAGTTTTCTAGCTTGTAATTCATGTACATTTGATTAGGAATGATAGGTTACTGATCCTAAGGTTTATATTAAGGATTATAATCAAAAGTTGAGAGGTGGTTTAGGTTAAAATGGGTAGAAAATGAGTAAACGGGTCAAAATCACAATTAGGGCACAATTAGGGTTTTCTGGATTTGTTTCTTGTATAATTGAAGTAGAATGATGAAATGATAATGTATTATGATTGAGAATGTTTGTTTTTATGTGATTAGAACTTATTAAGTATTGTTTTGGTTTTACAATGGATAAAAACAAAGAAACGAGTCATGGTTTAGAACTAGCTCGGTTTTAGGGTTTAGGGTTTTGAATGCAAAAAAGAGGTATGAAAGCTTATGAATTGAATAATTAGGGTTTACACCTTGTATATTGAGTGTATTAGCTTGCACATAAGTGATGGTGAAGAAATTAAAATGAAAACGGAGGTAAAACGGCTATTTTAGAGATCATGCTTAATGACTTGTACATTGAGCTTTTAGAGATTTGTACTTTGAGTTGAAGAGATTTTATATTTCAAATGAGATATTATATTTCTTGTACATATGCTTTAGTAGCTTGTGCATTCACTTTAGGGGTTAACCCTTCCATGAGATTAGGGTTTAGAGGTATATGATAATGGTTTAAAGCCCGTTTAGATATAATGTTGCGAATAGTACATTATAGGAATAATGTACCTTGTAAAAAGAATATGATGATATTGACTTGACATGTTATGATGTTTGCTTGACATATATGAAGACAGGATTGCCATAGATAGGTTGCGTGAGCTCGTCTACTTTAGTTATGACATACTGAGATATATAAGTAATGTAATAAAGCGAAAAATTTCCCCGTACAATTATGATCATAGTAAAATAGGTTTTACATTTGATGAAAATTCTTGGGTTGTTATAGTCTCCACCCCTTAAAGAAATCTCGTCCCGAGATTTAATTGAAAGTTTTAGTAAATAGATGTAAGTACTAGGCATGAATTTAGGTTAGGCTAATCAAGGTCACAAGTTCACGTGTGTGATGCATTTATAATTATGTTGTACACCATAATTATAATTACCTCCTTTCACACGTCTACTTATTTTCAAGACCACACCTTTTGATGACAGTCAATAGAATTTCTCCAGATCCTGATAGAACCTGGGTGGATGGAATACTTCGATTTATGGAACCTGTGGGTTATGGGCCTACCATGCTTCTGCTGTGCTACGCTGATCGTAAAGAATCGTTATTCATTAACCTTTAAAAGTCAACATCGAATAAGAATGCTATCACAAGTCTTTATCAAAATTTTCATACCTAGTGGTATTGAAATCATTTGATATTGCATAGATTCTTGTGTGTTTCCTTGTTATTACGTTGCAGAATATAACAGAGAATTTTAGTATACGAAGATCATGGAATGAGTGATGTTAAGGAATGATTATGAATTTGTTAGAGAGTTGCTAATCACGTGAGGTTCATATTTTTGAAATGAACAGATGATGAAGGTAATGAAGGTAATAATGATAATGATTAAGGGATTGTTTATACAAACGGATTGAAAGAAACTTGTTTGTACGTATGTTATATACTTAAGCCTACTTATTTATAATTAGTCACTTACAAAAAGAAGCGTCCAACTCCTTGTAACTGAGAATTTATAAATTCATAGTTCAGGGATTTATAATTTCCTTATTCAAATGAAGAAGCATTCTAATTCATTTCAATAAGATGATCATAAATCGTCTTACCTAAGCATAAAAACATGATATGGTAATGTGTAGAAAATGATATGATCATGAATGGTTAGATAATATTGAGATGTTGATTGTACTGACGCCCATATAATCGAGGATGAAAATTTATGTTGCAAAGGTATGAGGAGAGTATTTAGAGTTTGAGTATGATAGAATCGACAAATAATGTCGAGTTTTGATACCACCAGATAACAAGATGTAACGGAATTATCTCTTTATTATTTCATAGATAACTTTACATACGAACTTTACATATGAAAAAGAGTTGATACTTATGTTACATGTCTCGAGATTTAGTTGAGAGATAGAGTGATGTTGGAAAATAGATGTTCTTAGCTCCTACAGTTTCTAGTCTGATGGCCTACTTTGTGGCAATTCTGACACCTAACAGTGCACGGTCCTGTGTGATGCAGAGTACACTTCCTACAAAGGGGATGAGGTCCATTATATCCACGGTTTCCATTAGCCTTAAAGATTTCCTGCCTTCCATTTTGCTGCTGATGGTGATAATTGTTGCGGTTGTTATTGTTACGGTTATTTGGGTAGTTATTTTTGTTAATGTGATTGTTGGAGTGGTTATTGTTGTTGCGATCATTGGGGTAGTTGTTGTTGTTGGTGGTGTTCCTTCTATCATCGATCTTTCGTTTGTGATCATTGGTTTCTTGCACAGAATTACGCTTTATTATTTGGTCCATTAGTCTGTGAGCTATGTTGGTGGCTTCTTCCAGAGTCTGAGGTTTTGAAGCAGTAACGTTTCCTTCAATGCTTTGCGGCAGTCCCCCGATGAAAGCTTCCATAAGTTTCTCAGAATTTGGCACCATGTTTGGACATAAGAATGCTAATTCTTGGAATCTTCTAATATAAGTCTTGAGATCACTTCCATTTACAGTTAGACCATAAAATTCATCTTCCATTTTCTTGATCTCAGTTCGAGGACAGTACTTGTTCGTCAGAAGCCTTTTTAACTCAGTCCAGGTGATTTGATTAGCTTGCTCTATTCCCATAGGCTGGGCATGTGCATTCCACCAGGACAAGGCATCATCAGTTAAAGTACCAGTAGCAAATGTTACTTTATTTTCCTCAGCACATCTGCTTCGTGAGAATACTAATTCTGTTCGTTCAAACCAGCGAATAAGACCTACTGCTCCTTCCGTACCATTAAAGCAGAAAGGTTGACAGCTGATAAACTCTTTGTAGTTTCCCATTTTTACTGCAGGAGTTCCAGTAAGATTGTTGGGATTACTAGCACTTGCTATGGCAGCAGTCTGTGCTTTCATGGCTGTAGTAAGATCAGGAATCAGTTGCCGGATGGCATCTAAAGTTATGGTTGGTATTTCGGATGTTGACGTCCTTTTGGGAGGCATTCTATCAACATAAGAAAACATGTAGTAAGAATGACATCACAAGTTCAGAAAGGTAATACTTTAAAGAAAATGTGATGCTTAAAATGCTTAGAAAAATGCTTATTTTTAGATTTTAAGCACTTAGAAGTTATGGTATGATTCATGAAGACGGAGATAAGGCTAACAAGATGATGGAGATGATGATGGAAAAGAAAGAGTATAGTTAGAAACAATAGGTATGGAAACTGGATTTCCTTTTAATAACTTGCACTTTTGATATACATGTCAAGATTTGACATGCGTTTTTATTTATACCCACCATCATGTGGCTTTAGGATAAAGATATAATAGTTTAAGGTTGATGATTGTTTGAGTGGTAGATGACACATCCTAAAGATCTCTCATTTGTTTGGTGATAAGTTTTGGGTTTTTCTCAAATGATCCGTTCAGATCTGAAATATCTGTTGTGTTCTAAAGGCAATCTTATCCTTTTGCCCTAACCATTTCTTTTGAAGTTTGATAATCTGAGTACGGATTTCCTTGAGTTCAGTCTTTAGTTTGTTACCATTAATACGTCCTTCTTCCATTTTCTCAATGCGGTAAAAAGAGAGTTCTTCTAAGTAATAGAAATATCTTCATTTTTGTTCCTCATGTTGCTGCTGATACATCTTAATTGAACATTGTCCTATTTCTTAATTTTGAGGGGGGAAAGGGGGGGTGGGGAGGGGGTAGGGTGTACTAAAATGAGAAGTTGGTGATATTATTACAAAATTTGATTCCGAGATGAATTAATAACGTAGGTGAGGAAGAATATGGGGAAAGGATTGCTTTTTAGGTGGTATGTTGTTCTTCAGGAAACAAAGACTTATCGAGGATCAATAGTAAGATGTGGTAATATCAATGATGGAGTCAAAATAGCTAGTAGTAGCAATAGGATTTCTAGGTGATTAAATGATAAAATAGGTGATTCCTTAGATAAAATGCTTTGTACGTCATTCAAAACAAGTATTATTGTAGAAAGATTGAGAATACCGTGGAATCAATATTATCTTTAGAGTTTTCTGAAGAGTTAAAGAACTGCTTCTGATGGAAGTGGGAAATAATACGATGTGACCGAAGTATAGTTGAGAATATTTCATAGGGAAAAAGGTATCCTCAATATTGGAAGTAGGATGGTTGGGAGAAGACATCGTTCTATTAATAACATAGTTGTGGAATAACATAAGTTATTTATGTAATAGATAATAGAATATGTCATTTTACATACTTGTTACGGTATGTAGTGGCACGGGGACTTTGATGGCTGAAAAGAAATGTGTTATAGTTAAGGTTTTCGACCTTCTTCTCTATAACCATGACGCTTTGGGATACCAATCAAAACACCCCATTTTTACTATATTAGTAGCGGAAGCTAATCTTGGGTATTACTTCCATGGATTACATCATATAATCAATGAAAAACAACTTTTAAAGAGCGTTGTGGAAAATTTAGTTATCTTTATTAAAATCAGGTGTTTTTTACAAAATGCAGGTCCAAAATCTAAACATCATGTTTGAATGATAAACAGTTCAGCCCACTGAGTCCATGCACTCCGCTACCGCAACTTGCTCAATTACCTGAGATAATTTGCTAGAAGAGGGTAACTCTAAGGTGTGTGAAATTTCATAGGTTTGTTAAGCTGTTAGAATACAAGTTATAATGGAAATTTGGCATTACTAGGGATAATTTATCTGGAGATCAGTATGATTTTAGGAACTGTAGTATAATGGAAAACAGTTTGAATATTTAAACTTGTTGAATGCAAGTATTATAATGGTAATAATTTGTAACGAATATCAATTATTATGGAAAATAGGGTAACATTATTATTGAGCTAAGTCATGACATCTAGTACATTAACAAGGAAAATCCACTTAGTGATTGTTGGTTAGGGACAGATGTCCACGTGGAAAAGATAATTGCCAAGGTACCTTTTTAATTTAGGGACAAATATAGTGCGTTTGGCTACCCCAAGCAATGGGTATTCAAACGGGAGACCGTCACCCCAGTAGTTATATTATAATATTAGAAGTTAATCGCAATGCAAGTAATTAATGATTAATTATATGGAAATTATGGCACTGGAAGCTTCTTAGCATTATATTTATGTGATTGCATTTCATTTAGATAACACTTGCATTCTTGGTTTATATTCAGGTAATCATAGTTTATAAGTATTCAAAGATTGGAAAGTATGGGGTTATGAATTCATTAAGTCTTTGATAAAAGTAATCACATTGTTATAGACTAATACGACGTAAGTAAAAGAGTTTGTAACAAGCATGTATCCTCTCGTGGTTCTATTTAAAATGTTAATAAGTAAAGGCGAGGTTATGAACTTCACCTGGTAGGTAGTTGTAATAAATATTCTGAAATGAAAGCTGTCGACCTTATCACAATCTTAATAGGGAAGGTTGTATAGTTAAAAAAAATAAAATAAATTTTGATAGTTAACCAGCCACGTATAAAAACCTGAGTAAATTGTTAAGTCATAGGAGATTGTTACTCCTAGAACTTTAATTTTAAGAGTTTATGTGTTTGATGGAGGAGTTTGGAATTATTGTATCACGTTCGGGCCATCATATTCAGATGTCATTCTGTAAACATTTGGGTGTTAGTGGCACTTTATATTGTTAAACCCAACAACTCAGTCAGAACGTAATACCAAGATGAAACCTCTTAATATGAAGCTCCCTAGTATTGTGGTACAATATAGCTTCCGGATGATCGGTTTTAAGCGTTTTATTCAATATTGGAATGTTGAGCTCGTCAAGATTATTAATAAAGTTATGTCAGGATAATGTTTTTGAATGTGTTTTTATACCTTTTTCAAAATGTTACATTTTGACCCTGTGGTTTGGAAAATTGCATAGTAGACACCTAGGGTTTTGCATTTTTACGACTTTGGTCCGTTAACTTTGTGAAAGATATACACATAAACCTTGGACTTTGAAAGTGACATAATAGTCCCATAAAGTTATAACTTTGATAAAATGACATATTCAGCCCATTTAGTTATAAGTTTCAGAAAGTTACGATATATACCCCTTGCTTGGATAATATTTACAAAACATGTCCAAATTGCCATGCAAGCTTATTTTAACATTTCAATAGACATTTATAAGTTATAATAAACTAAAATATGAAGATTTAACGTAACACAAGTTTAAAATAACGATTCGTTAAGCTAGGAAGCAAAACGGGTCAAATTAGGGTTTCAAAACGTAAACGCGCGGGTTTTAAGTTCAAATTCCTTCATTAATCAATAAAGTGGTTATTTTAACATTATTTAAGCATTCTAGGATAGATTATAACAATATTTAATCATTATAACATTTAGTTTTAAGAAAAACGCAAAATTAGGGTTTCGGGTGTACGGATAATGCGGATCAAAATGAAAAATGAGCATGAATAGAAGTTATGAAACCTTAACAAGAGTTATATTTAGGATCCATATGAACATTAACGTGAGTATTAGCAGAAGTAGAACATACAAAACCTTGATTTGAGCTTTCAATGATCAAAATGTGGAAATGGGTCGTTTCGAGTAGTATTTCCACTTGTACGCCTTGTATCTTGTTCCCGGGGCTTCAAATATTTAGGGCTTCACTTATTGAACTTATTTAATGATCCTAGGATCATATGGGAGCAAATTATTGCTGCCTTATGGGTTTGAGAGAGGAGATGGGTGGTGCGAGTTTGAATGAAGACTAGAGAGCTCTATTTATACTATCAAATGAAGCATAGATGACTAAGGAAGCTTTGATCAATTTCTTGGATGTGTGGACAGCTAGGGGGTGACTAGGAGAGCTATATTGGTGATTTGTTAAGCTAGAAACTAGATTGAAGGTTGTGGATGGCCTAGAGGGAAGCCACAACAGAAAGTATCAAAAACAGGCACATTTTGCCTTCATTCTTGACCCATGGAGGAGTCAGCTTCTATAAGCTGCTACTATGAATCCTATAAGGTTCTTGGGTGTCATTTAGCACATGGTAAGCATTTTAAATGGGTCAAAATGAAATATGGAATTGGTTCGTTCAGTTTTAAGGCTGACGTGGTTTCAAGGGTTTTTCCAAGGTACAATTGTGTTTATAATGATTAAGGATAGATGAAATAGGTTGTTAAGGTCTTGTATTAAAGTAATTCAGCAAAGATAAAGGGAAATTGGTAGGGTTAAAACGGGTTTCAAATACACAGAAATGGGCACTGGCATGAATAGGGCATGTTATAAGGTTTTTATTTCTTGACATTCTTGGTTAATATTATGCATAATCTTGATTAGGATGTGAATGGAATACAGATCCTAGATCTTAAATAAATTCATCATCAATGAAGTATGATTGGTTTAAGTTAAAATAGATTGAAATTGAAAGGATAAGCCGTGGCTTGGAATTAGGGTTCATATAAGGCTTTTAGGGTTTTCTAGCTTTGTAATTCTCGTACATTGTTGAAGAAAGGATGATAGATAAAGGTTTGTAAACTCATTTTATGGGTTTACAATGACTCTTGGTTGCTTACTTGAGAATGAGATGGTCTGAAAATGAGTAAACGGGTCAAAATCATAATTAGGGCACAATTAGGGTTTTCTGGATTCGTTTCTTGTATAATTGAAGTAGAATGATGAAATGATAATGGATTATGATTGAGAATGTTGTAATTTATGTTATTATAACTTATTTAAGTATTGGTTTAGGTTTACAATGGATAAAAACGAAGAAACGAGTCATGGTTTAGAAACTAGCTCGGTTTTAGGGTTTAGGGTTTTGAATTAGGGTTTTGAGTGTAAAAAGATGTATAAAAGTTTATGAATAGAATAATTAGGGTTTACACATTGTATATTGAGTGTAGTAGCTTGTACACAAGTGGTGATGAAGAAGAATGAAAACGGAGGTAAAACGGCTATTTTAGATATCATGCTTAATGACTTGTACATTGTGCTTTGAAAACTTGTACTTGACTTGGAGGGAGTTTATATTTCAAATGAGATGTTATGTTACTTGTATATATGATTTAGTAGCTTGTACATTCACTTTAGATATTGACCTTTCATGGAATTTAGGGTTTAGAGGTATACGATAATGGTTTAAAGCCCGTTTTGATATAACGTTGCGAATAGTACATTATAGGAATAATGTACCTTGTAAAAAGAATATGATGATATTGACTTGACATGTTATGAGGTTTGCTTGTCATATATGAAGACATGATTGCCATAGATAGGTTGCGTGAGCTCGTCTACTTTAGTTATGCAAGTTACATGACATACTGAGATATTGACAATACAAGTAATGTAATAAAGAGAAAAATTTCCCCGTATAATTGTGATAATAGTAAAATAGGTTGATGAAAATTCTTGGGTTGTTATATAAATCGCCAAATTCAGATGTAATGTATAAAAGTCAAGAATAATGATTAGAAAAGTTTAAAATATTGACTTAAAATTTTCTGGGTGTGACATCCTTCCCCCGTTAAAAGAGTTTTGTCCTGAAAGCTTAAGACGTATCTTTAGACCCAAGTATAGGGTTAGCAAAAATATGAGGATACTTTTTCTTCATTTGGTCCTCACTCTCCCAAGTAAACTCGAGACCTCGCTTTGAGTTCCAACAGACTTTTACAATTGGGATGCGGCTTTGCTTTAGTCGGTTAACCTCTCGATCCATAATTTAATCGGTTCTTCAATGAAATTAAGCTTGTCATCAATCTGGATTTCATCCAACAAAAAAGCTAGGGGTTCATCGGAGAAACACTTATTTAGATTAGAAACGTGAAAAGTACTATGAACTCAGCTTAATTGCTCTGGGAGTTCAAGTCGGTATGCAACCGTTCCCAATTTAGCAAGAATTTTAAAAGGTCCAATATAGCGAGGGTTCAGCTTTCCCCGTTTGCCGAAACATATTACCTCTTTCCATGGCGACACTTTCAACATTACCTTATCTCCAGCTTGAAATTTCAATGGCTTACGCCTCCTATCGGCGTAGCTCTTCTGTCTATCTCGTGCAGCTTGAATACGTTTCTTGATCTGAATGATTTTCTCAGTTGTTTCATGAAAAATTTACGGGCCATTGAGCTGAGCGTCTCCAACCTCAGCCCAACAGTTAGGCGATCGGCATTTTCGGCCGTAGAGAGCTTCAAACGGTGCGGCTTTGATACTAGTGTGATAACTGTTGTTGTAGGAAAACTCCACCAAATGTAGGTGTCTATCCCAACCTTTCCCAAAATCAATCACACAAGCATGTGGCATGTCCTCCAAGGTTTGGATGGTTCTCTCACTCTAACCATCCATCTACGGGTGATAAGCCGTACTCATATCCAATTGAGTACCTAGAGCTTTGTTCAGCGACTGCCAGAAATGAGAAGTAAATTTACTATCTCGATCGGAGATAATCGACACTGGCACACCATGTCTTGAGACTACTTCCTTCAAGTATTGTCTCATCAACTTCTCCATTGAGTCGGTCTCCTTCATACGTAAGAAATGAGCAGATTTGGTGAGTCGGTCAACAATTACCCAAATTGTATCTTGATCAGACGACGTCTTTAGAAACTTTGTAACGAAATCCATTGTAATGTTCTCCCACTTCCATACCGGGATCACAGGTTGAACCAACAAACCGGATGGTTTTTGGCATTCGGCCTTGACTCTTGCATAAGTCAGGCACTTACTGATGTAGGTGGCAATCTCAGCTTTCATATTTGGCCACCAATACAGTTTCTTCAAGTCTTGGTACATCTTGTCTAATCTAGGATGGATTGAATACTTTGACTTATGCGACTCGTGCATAATTAGAGTTCTCAAGTCACCAAAACAGGGTATCCAACTTCTATTCCTCAAACATAATGTTCCATCAGCACGGGGCTCCAGATTCTTAATCATACCACCCAAATCTTCGGTTCCATAGTTCTTTTCATTTCTTGCCTTAACTTAAGCGTTTAGAATTTGCACGAGAAGGTTCAGATTAATCGTCAAAACTAAAGCTCGAACTCGTAGTTGCTTATTTTGTTCCTTTCGGCTTAAGGCATCCGCCACCACGTTCGCTTTTCCTGGATGATAATGAATTTCACAGTTGTAGTCACTCAACAGTTCCAACCATCTACGTTGTCTCGTGTTCAATTATTTCTCATCAAGAATATGTTGCAAGCTCTTATGATCAGTGAACACAGCGCATTTCGTTTCGTATAAATAATGTCTCTACATTTTAAGAGCAAACACTACAGCTCCATGTTCTAAGTCATGTGTACTGTAATTCTTCTCGTAAATCTTAAGTTGGCGTAACGCGTAGGCTATGACCTTTTCCCTTTGCATCAAAACTGCGCCCAACCCTTTACGAGAAGCATCACAGTAAACCACGAAGTTTTCACTACCTTCGGGTAAAGCCAAAATCAATGCACTACATAATTTCTGCTTCAACAGCTGAAATGCAGCTTCTGCCTTTTCACTCCAACCAAACCTCACATTCTTTTGAGTCAGCTTCATCATAGGCTTGGCAATTTTTAAGAAACCTTTGATAAATCTTCGGTAATAGCCAACAAGACCTAGAAATTGATAAATTTCTGTCAGAGTCTTGGGCGATGCCCAATCCTTGATTGACTCAATCTTAGCTGGGTCTATGTGAATGCCTTCACTATCAATCACGTGACCAAGGAATTATACCTTCGACAGCCAAAATTCACACTTTGAAAACTTAGCGTACAATTCTTCCTTCTTAAGCAACTCCAAAATTAATTTAAGATGTTCTGCGTGCTTTTCCTCGCTCTTGGAGTAGATCAAGATGTCATCAATAAAAACGATCACAAATTTATCTAAGTATGGCTTGCACACCCGATTCATCAGATCCATGTATACCGCCGGTGCGTTGGTCAGTCCAAACGGCATCACTTGAAACTCATAGTGACCGTAGCGTGTCCTAAACGCTGTCTTTGAAATGTCTTCCTCCCGAACTCTGAGTTGGTGATAACCAGATCTCAAGTTGATCTTAGAGTAGACTTTTGACCCTTGCAACTGATCAAACAAGTCGTTGATTCTCGGAAGTGAGTATCGATTCTTCACAGTCAGCTTGTTCAGCTCACGGTAATCAATACACATCCTAAAAGATCCATCTTTCTTTTAGACAAACAAGACCGAGGCTCCCCAGGGTGAGGAACTTGGTCTTATAAACCCTTTGTCAGAAAGTTCTTGTAGCTGATTAGACAATTCTTGCAGTTCCGACGGTGCTAATCTATACGAGGCGCGTGGCACGGGTGCAGCACCAGGGACCAATTTGATTTAGAATTCGACTTGTCGCATAGGCTGTAGCCCAAGAAAGACCTCCAGAAAGTCCCGTACGATAGGCACGTCCTCAAGTCGCTTCTCCTCCGACTTGTCTTCGGTTTCCTTCTTTATAATTTGTGCTAGAAAAATTGGGCAACCTTTCTTAATATACTTTTGATTCTTAGTGCACAATATAATGCTCAACTTCTACTTCTTTCCTTTGTCACTCTTATCGCACCATCGTATCACCTTGAACTATCCAAAACTTCATCTCCATAGGAATCCGCACATCTTCCTAATCACAAATATCATATGCTGATGTCGGGCTAACCAATCAATTCCGATGATGACGATAAACTACCAAGATTCGTCCGGGCATTAGGTCAATATTAACATGGGGGGGGTGGGTGACCTAAAAATCCTAACTTATAAAATAAAAAAAAAAACCTCTAAGCACAAAATCGTATCCTATAGCCCATCCGTTAACAACTCAATAGGGTACTTAATGTCTAATATAGATGGGACAATGTCACTTAGAAGGATAAAAACTGTGGGTACAAAATTTCTGGCGGCTTGGTTCTAGGTACTTGCAATAATTATGTCCTTTGCCTTATTTCATGACCATTAGAAACTTGGACGGTGAAGAAATTTCCTAATTTTCTTGATTCTATCCCAATGAATGAGGATAAGTCTATTATGTTCTAAAATCTTAAAATCCGTAATTACCGTGACTACAAGAAGCGTGACTCGGTCTCTTAGCTAATGGTACGGTGTCTTTATATGGTAATATTAAGGAAATCTACTTAGTTACGGAGCTTATTAATACGAATACATATGACAGACATAACTCGCAAACACGCGCGCAAAATATTAGTAAAATATGAAGATGATAAAATCTTATCAAAATTGTAAAAGAAGAGAAAAAAGAATATAGAAGTGGAAAGTGAAAATAGATTGGAAATTTTTTGAGCGACTACTCTAAGCCATAGATTGTCCTCCCTGAATTTTTACATGGGTGATTAGCTATGTATAATTATGGTACTAACAGATAAAAGTTCGTTTCGTCAAACTAGTTTTATGTTTAAAGTTTGTATGTATAAAACAGTGTTGTTCCTAGGTTAGAAAAATAGTCGTGAAAACGAAACATTTTAATTTATATAGCGCACACAGATATTTGTAAGACTTAGTATAAATATTTAAGAGTTGATACCAAAATTAGTTTTGCGAAAAAATCACTGACATTTTATATTGTAAGAGTGAAGCACAGCTCAGATTCCATCTTTTGAATTTCAATCCTTGGGCAGTACACTTCAGTCATTAGCTTCATGAGCTCTCTCCATGTCATGGCAAATGCAGCATCAGTTCCAATAGTCCTCTTATGTGAGTTCCACCAAGTTAGTGCACTATTTAATAGTGTGCAAGTAGCATACTTGACTTGGTATTTCTCTGGACAATTGCTGATATGGAATATTGTTTCCATCTTCTCAAACCACCTTATCAACCTGACAACTCCTTCCATTCCCTTAAAGTTGAGTGGTTGACACTTCATGAAGTCTTGGTACGTACACTCTCAAGCAACATGCCTAGCACCTCTATTATTCTCATTTGGATTTCCATTTCTACCATTTCCATCTACACTATTTACATCTCCACCATTTCCATCTCCACCATTTCCATTATCACCATCGCTGCCGATTTAGCTTTGACTTTCAGCCTCGAGAGCATTTGCAGCACGGGTCGCTTCATAAGCAGCCAATGCTTCTTCCACTCGTCGGTTAACAAGTTCTTCAATTGCCTCTGGGGTCATACCAGAATGAGTGATAGTCATGTTCTATAGCACAAGACATAGCACATGGTGAGATTCGATATGAGATATAGCCACTATAAATGGTAAATAAAGTTTATATAGGAAAATACAATAGAACATGTTTTGCCAGAACAAGTAAATATCAATAAAGATGAATACGCGAGAGAATCAAAACAAGCTTTTCATATCATATATAAAAGCATCAGTCAGTTATATTCAACCCATAATAGGGAACTTGATTTACGCTAAAACTACTACTAACAACTGGTTCTACTATTATCCCAAAGTCAATACACAACATTATGGACGAAAACCCAAGTGCCTTGAAGCGAATGTCTCCAATCTCCTAAATCGCATCCTGTCATAGTAGTGGAACCTATGGATCTGCCTAAGCTCATTCTCCATAAATATTACGCGTTGTCAAAACCTATTGGCTCTCGCTCTCTCCATCATCATGGTGCCTCGAAGTCTCGCGTTGCTCCTCTCTACGGACGCAACCTGCTCAAGTAAGCTAGCTCTCTCTCCACCAACAATCAAACTCCTTGCCTCTAACTCTTTCTATCCCGTCTCAATGTCCTCTATCCTCTGAAGAGGTATCTCCATAACATGCTCATAAATATCCTACAAACCCTCATCAACCTACTCCAAATGCTCCACAGCATCGGGTATAAGCATACCATCAGGGATATCAATCCCGACAACCACATCCTCTCCAACCTCTATAGTACCTCTATCACTGGACCCGACCTCATCCTCAACCTCGTCCTATACATCAACCCCAACATCGACCTACATATCAAAACCTGCATCAACCCTAGTCACAACATCCCTATCTACTGCAACCTCAACAGCCATAGCAGCAGCCTCAATGTCCTCTAACACATCCATAACAATGTCCTCCTTAACACTATCCTCTGGTGAAATAGAATCCCTAAACCTCTTACGAGGTGGGAGGAGATCAGCACAAGAAGGAACTAAAGCTCTCGTAGTATGGATAGATGATGTCACGGTAGTAGCAGGGGACCTACGAGATGGTCCAGCAGATGACTCAAAAGAAGAATCCCCAGCTGACGATTTGGATGTCATCGATGGATACATGGTAGATAATGAGGCAGACCTCCAACAGAGATAGGCCTCGCTACACTGTGGAGTCCTAGCAACTGGTAGATAAACAAATCTCGGTGGTGTAGATGAATCAGCAATGGTGGTGTCTGGTGATGAATGTCCAGGTAAAGAATGACCCGAAATAGAATGCCCAGATGATGAATGATCTAAAGACGAATGACTCAATGATGATCCAGAAGTAAAATGATCCAAGTGATGTGATGTGTACCTCAATGCTAAACGATGAGAAGATAAAGGTCTAACCGACTTCCTCGCGATCAATGCCCTACATGGCCCACCAGGATAAGTATGGTAAAGTCGACCAATAGGAATGTCCTCCCTAGGTCGGATAAGAATATCTCATCGTCGATGAATCTCGGGTGGGGCAACAATAGGTGCAAGTGGAAGCTCAGATGATGGTGCAACAATAGCAGATGGTGCGGGTAAAATGGGAGCAGTAGGGATCTCTGAAGTAGAAATAGTAGGTGATGATGATCGTGATGCAACTCTGCTCCTCCATCTAGTAAGCATCGCATCATGAGGTGTAGGTGATACATGCCTCTCGGGCATCTCAGTATCTGACTCTGAATCGTCTGAACACAGAAAAGGTGAAACCATAGGTGCAACAGATACGGGAGGTGGTGAACTCTCTGAAGGATCAGCCTCTAACGATGAATGAGTATCAAGCTCGAGCACCCTCGCAGGTGAGGCGACTGCAGCCGCTCCTACCTCCGGTGTAACTAGGACCTCAACAGAAATAGAACCGATAAGGATAACTCGGGGAAAAGAGGATCTCACACTCTTGACTGATACGTCCAAAGAAATAGAAATAACCAGAGCTGCCATAACATGCACAAGTAAGAGTTTATATAAATCCCCTTCATATCAAACCATGCCAATGCGTGCAATGCAGGAAAAATATAGATGTAAGGTATAGTCATGGCAAAATTATACGTAATATAATTATGGAAGTGTATTATAATTAATACCCGTATACTTATCGATAGTAGTTATATACGTAAGCAAATAAACACGTAGGATCATATATGGTTATAGACCAGACCTAAATATACTACCTGGTTCTCTATAACCTTGGCTTTGGATACTAATCTGTCACACCCCCAAACGGGGCCTGGACAAAAACATGTGTCTGGGGGTGTGACGTCATAATATTCATCACACAAGATACAAAGAACGACCTCTAAGGGTACGTTTAGAAATCCAACATCGTTGCATTAAATAAAATAGTTAAAGTTTTACATAGGTTCATAGATAATATGCGGAAGCGATTAAAAGTTTTAAAGTTTGACAAAGAAGTTAACATAGATAATAATAATTCTTGAAATTTGGTCCAAATGCAAGGCAACATATAAAGCAAGCAAAGACATCCACAGCTAAGCATCTGAGAAAAACAAGTTAAAACGTCAACATAAAGTTGGTGAATTCATAGGTCTGAATTTAGTATTAAAAGTGGACCACAAGTTCACAGTACGCACGTGATAGTTATAACAGATACAACTTCACATAAAAAGTATTTACTATTGCGCTAAGCTTATGACACCGATGCTCAATTCGATTCAGCATATAATATGCCAAACAAAATATTAATTGCCTTACAGGTATCTTACCAAGATAACCTAAAGAAATCCGACATGGTATGTATCCGTTTGTTCGTGTCTCCCAAATCTATTAAGCGCTACTTACCCGGATAGGGATAATTATTCCCAATAGATCTATTTACAACATTCGCGCTCACTTAACCAGTCCTCCGGTTAAGAAATTAACGGTTGATGATAGTTCGGGCATTAGTGGTCTATTCGCAACTTAGGCAACACGTAATCAGGAAAAGGCAACGTAAAGTAACTGTGTCTATAGTTTAAAAACAAGCAATGTTTCTCACCCCAAAGTAGTAAAGTAAAGATAGTAAAAATGTGAGGCTATGAACTCACCTTTAGCAGATGGTGAGATAAATATCAATGAAGAGATATAGTGCCAAGAGGTCCTACTTGAGACCTAAATCAATGACGCGTCTTAGAAAGACGGAAAGTATACGAAACTTGAACGAATCGTTTATGAGAGAAAAAGTCATCCATGAGTGTTTGTGCTTTGACTTAATTAACAAAACGCGACTAAATAAAATTATAGAGTTTTTCGTTAAGTTTTGGCGTTTAATCCAAAAATTCTCATTCTTTGTAATTTTCTATTTTAGGAAAGTCTTTAGTTTCTGGACGTTAATACCGTCCTCTATATTAGCTTAATTCAATTTTCCTTAAATGCACTAGAGAAATCTAAACGTTTAACTTTCATGTCCATCTTGCTAAAATTTACCAAACTTACTATTTTTAGTAACGTTAACGCTTTTCCTAAAATATGTTAACGACGTTTTTAAATGATACTAATCAATATATATGTGATGTTATATGTTTCGCTAGCGTTTTAAAAGCTTAAAATATCCTGAAAGTGTCCGAAAACTCATTTTACTATTCACATCAGCACATATGTAAATTATTTTGCCGAAAAATATTTCAAGTTTCATTTGGCTATAACTTAGCCGTTTTAAGTCCGATTTTAGTGTATAATACATGAAAATCTATCTACTGGAAAAGAGCTCTCCAAAAGCTACTTTTATGCCTAATGAATATATTCCTAAGTTGACCAAAACCTCAAAACAATTTCGGATCAGCAACTATGTATTTCACAAACGCTTTCAAAAATCACACCAAACTTCATAATAGTGTCTAATCTAGCCTAATCTCTGTTCACAACTAATCCACACCTAAAACTAACCTAATCTATTTATTTCTATTATTGCAACTCACTTTTCAACTCACTTCACCAAGATAACAAAGTCATAACCATATTACTTCTATTTTTATAAAAGATGACAAGATATTATTTCATTTCTTTTTGAAAATTCAACACAAACACCATAGGAATCATAGATCTATGCAAGAACAGAAACATATGTAGGATGAAAGTAGAAATGAAAGTATAAGTTTCAAGAAAATTACAAATAAGAAGAACAAGCTTAAGAAACACTGGCAACAAGGAATGAAGATGGGAAGGGGCATTGGATCATAAAACCCCAAATAATAACCAAACCCTAATTTGTAGACCTTGATGTAAACTCTTAAATCAATGAACCAATACTTCAAACCACCTTAGAACACCTTAGTAATGAACCTAATATGCTTGGATTATGCAAGAAATCAAAGAAAATCAAACCCTATAAGGGGTGTTTTTGTTTTTTTTTTGTTGCCAAGTGAGCTAGCAAGAAGAAATAGAGTGAGAGACGCAGACAATCAGTTCACACACGAGACATGAAATGAGAATTGAAACCCTAGTTAGGAGAATGCAAAGTATTTATAGGAAAAAGGCGGTTAAGGGCTCATGACAAGTCAACAAGGGTGCAACTAAATGGCTAAGTGACCAACACACACCAAGAGTGTGTGTGTGGTAGGTTCGGACGTAAACACAAGGGGGGGGGGGTTCAAGCTTAAATCACTAATCAACTAGCCACTTTAAAGTTAAATAAGATTTCATGTTATAACTTAGAGGAGAAGTGGTCCAACATTGGCATGCATGAAGACAAGAGCTCTTACATCTCTTTATATGCTTCCAAAACATCACTATCTATGCATGTGATGTAGTGTTTTCATTTAAAATTCAAATTTTTAGTTCCTTTTCTTTTCTTTTTCTTGCACTAAAAATTAGAGAGGTTGGGGGGAGGTTGACCATGAAATTTTGACTTCTAAACCCTACATATACGATAACTAGACTTTACACAAAAATATTTTGGGTTTCTGGGGTTTCGTTTGATCAAAAACACAAAAAACGCTAACTAAACGTTAAAACGTAAAAATCAATACCGGGAGTGATCATAAACTAAAAAACACTTAGAAAAGATAAAATAATGCATATAATATCTAAACTAGTCAAAATTCAAAGTCAGAACGCGTCTGATAACGTTTTTTAGATTTACGCGGGTTAAGTTCCCAGTAAAATGTCAGATTCAAACGTAACATATAAAAGTCAAAAATAATGATCAGAAAAGTTTAAAATATTGACCTGAAATTTATGGGGTGTGACATCCTTCCCTCGTTAAAAGAGCTTTGTCCTCAAAGCTTAAGACATATCTTTAGACGTAGGTGCAGGGTTAGCAAAAAGATGAGGATACTTTTTCTTATTTGGTCATCGCGCTCCCATGTAAACTCAGGACCTCGCCTTGAGTTCTAACAGACTTTTATAATTTCAATCGGTTCTCAATAAACTATATACTTGACATCAATCTGAATTTCATCACTATATCCAACGTAATACTAGGGGTTCGTCCGGAGAAACACTTCTTATCAGATTGGAAACTGAAAAGTACTATGAATCGGCTTAAACTGCTCTGGTAGTTTCAAGTCGGTATGCAACCTTGTCCCAACTTTAGGCAAGAATTTTGAAAGGTCCCAATATAGTGAGGGTCAGCTTCCCGCCCCTTCCCCCCGTTTTGCTAGAAGCGTATCATATCACACCTTGTTCCACGGCGACACTTTCAACATGACCTTATCTCCAGCTTGAAATTCCAATGGCTTACGCCTCCTATCGGCGTAGCTCTTTTATCTATCTCGTGCAGCTTGAATAATTCCAATGGCTTACGCCTTGATATGAATGATTTCGATCAGTTTTTTTTGTTTCATAGAAACAAGTTCTAATAAAAAGGGGCCCGTGAGCTGAGCGTCTCCAACCTCAACCCAACAAATAGGCGATCGACATTTTTAGCCGTAGAGAGCTTCAAACGGTGCATCTTTGATACTAGTGTGATAACTGTTATTGTAGGAGAACTCCACCAAAGGTAGGTGTCTATCCCAACCTTTCCCAAAATCAATTACACAAGCACGTAGCATGTCCTCTAAGGTTTGGATGGTTCTCTTACTCTGACCATCCATCTGCGGGTGATAAGCCGTACTCATATCTAATTGAGTACCTAGAGCATTGTTTAGCGATTGCCAGAAATGAGATGTAAATTTACGGTCTCGATCAGAGATAATCAAAACCGGCACTCCATGCCTCGAGACTACTTCCTTCAAGTATTGTCTTGTCAACTTCTCCATTAAGTCGGTCTCTTTCATAGGTAAGAAATGAGCAGATTTTGTGAGTCGGTCTACAATTACCCAAATTGTATCTTGACCAAACGACGTCTTTGGCAACTTTGTGATGAAATCCATTGTAATGTTCTCCCACTTCCATACCGGGATCACAGGTTGAACCAACAAACCGGATGGTTTTTGGCATTCGGCCTTGACTCTTGCACAAGTCAGGCACTTACTGATGTAGGTGGCAATCTCAGCTTTCATATTTGGCCACCAGTATAGTTTCTTCAAGTCTTGGTACTTCTTGTACGATCCAGGATGGATCAAATACTTTGCTTATGCAACTCGTGCATAATCAGAGTTCTCAAGTCACTAAAATAGGGTATCCAACTTCTATTCCTCAAACATAACGTTCCATCAGCACGGGGCTCCAAATTCTTAATCATACCACTCAAATCTTCAGTTCCATAATTCTCTTCCTTTCTCGCCTCAACTTGAGCGTTTAAATTTTGCACTGGAAGGTTCAGACCAATCGTCAAAACCAAATCTCAAACTCATAGTGGCTTATTCCGTTCCTTTCGGCTCAAGGCATCCGCCACCACGTTTGCTTTCCCCGAATGATAACGAATTTCACAGTCGTAGTCACTCAACAATTCCAACCATCTACGTTGTCTCATGTTTCACATTTGTCTTATCAAGATATGTTGCAACTCTACGATCAGTAAACACAACGTATTTCGTGTCATACAAATAATGTCTCCACATTTTGAGAGCAAACACTATAGCTCCAAGTTCTAAGTCATGTGTAGTGTAATTCTTCTCGTGAATCTTAAGTTGGCGTGATGAGTAGGCTATGACCTTCTCCGTTTGCATCAAAACTGCGCCCAACCCTTTACGAGAAGCATACAGGAAAACCACGAAGTTTTCACTACCTTCGGGTAAAGCCAAAATCGGTGCACTACACAATTTCTGCTTTAACAGCCGAAATGCAGCTTCTGCCTTTTCACTCCAATCAAACCTCACGTTCTTTTGAGTTAGCTTCGTCATAGGCTTGGCAATTTTTGAGAAACCTTCGATAAATTGTCGGTAATAGCCAGCAAGACCTAGAAATTGATGAATCTCTGTCAGAGTCTTAGGCGATGCCCAATCCTTGATTGACTCAGATGGGTCCACATGAAAGCCTTCACTATCAATCACGTGAGCAAGGAATTGTACCTTCGACGTCCAAAATTTACACTTTCGAGAGCAACTGGCGTACAATTTCTCCTTCTCAAATACACACTCCAAAACTTACAACCATGTTCTGCTTGCTCTTCCTCGCTCTTTGAAGTAGATCAAGATGTCATCAATAAAAATGATCACAAATTTATCCAGATATGGCTTGCACACCCGATTCATTAGATCCATGAATACCGCCGGTGCGTTGTCAGTCCAAATGGCATCACTTGAAACTCATAGTGACCGTTGCGTGTCCTAAACGCTGTCTTTGGAATGTCTTCCTCCTGAACTCTGAGTTGGTGATAACTAGATCTCAGGTCGATCTAGAGTAGACTCTTGGACCTTGTAACGATCAAAACAAGTCATCGAATTCTCAAAAGTGATATCGATTCGTCATGTCAGCTTTATTTAGTTTCAACGGTAATCGATACAGCGATCCGAAAAGATCCATCTTTCTTTTTGACAAACAAGACCGGGGATCCCCAGGGTGAGGAACTTGGTCTTATAAACCCTTTGTCAGAAAGTTCTTGTAGCTGAGTAGACAATTCTTGCAGTTTTGACGGTGCTAATCTATACGGGGCGCGTGCCACGGGTGCAGCACCAGGGACCAAGTCGATTTGGAATTTGACTTGTCGCATAGGCGGTAGCCCAGGAAAGTCTTCTGGAAAGACCTCCGAAAAGTCCCGTACGATAGGCACGTCCTCAAGTCGCTTCTCCTCCGACTTATCTTTGGTTTTCTTCTTCGTAATTATCCAGAAAATTAGGCAACCTTTCTTAATATACTTCTGAGTCTTAGTGCACGATATAATGCTCAACTTTGACTTCTTTCCTTTGTCACTCTTATCGCCTTGAACTATCAAAACTTCGTCTCCATAGGGAATCCACACATTCTTTTCATCACACACGATCACCGCATGATGGTTCGCTAACCAATCCATGCCAATGACGACGTCAAAACTACCAAGCTCTACTGGCATTAGGTTAATATTTAATGGGTAACCTAGTAATCCTAACGTACAATCTCTAAGTAAGGTATTAGTTTCAGAAATTCTCCTATTGGCTAATTCGACAGCATAGCTAACGTCTAAAGTATCGGGGGTTATATCAAGCAAGGTACTAAAAGTAGTCGACACAAAACTTCGATCGGCGCCTGAATCAAATAATACAGAAGCATAATGGTTGTTGAGAAGAAACGTACCCGTGACGACGTTTGAGTCGGGGTTAGCGTCTCCTTCACCTAGCACATATGCTTTTCCTCTTGCTTCACCAACACCATTCTTGTTTCCAGTTTTGTTTCTACGGTTTTGATCTTTCAGCTTTGGGCAATCACTCCTGTAGTGTCTTTGCCTTCCACACTCGAAACAAGTTAAAACTCTCTGATTCACTACTTGACCTCTCTGGTTGGAAGTAGTGGAATCTGCCTCCTTACAACCCGATCAATGTCCACCTTTCTGCCACTCTCACAGTGCAATGGCCCTTTCATGATGAATTTACACTTGTTGCAGAGAGGTAGCGGTCCATTATACACTCTCCTTTTATTGTTGCCAGCCGTGTAGGGCTTTGCTGGCCAGCCGTGGTAGCCTACTTGCTACAGTTCTGCCTCCTCTAAACATTCTGTCTTTCTGTTACGAGTCTTGCTGTCCACGGTTGTCCCTCTGGCTGTTATCGAACTTTTGTTTATTCTTAGCGTTTTTTCATAGCATAACCTTTCAACTTTTGATCCATTAAGTTGTTAGCAATTCGAACAGCATCTTGCAGTCTTGTAGGTTCATCAATAATTACATTCCCTTGGATGTTATCGGGGATACCTCCAATTAATTTCTTAACCCGATCCTCCTCCTCGGGGACCATCTTGGTGCACATCATAGTCAACTCTTGAAATCTCTAAGTATAAGCAGCCAAATTATTGTTCTTCACGGTTAAATTCCACAGCTCAGATTCCATCTTTTGAATTTAAGTCCTTGGGCAGTACACTTCACCATGAGCTCTCTCCATGATATGGCAAATGCAGCATCAGCTCTAATAGTCCTTTTATGTGAGTTCCACCAAGTTAGTGCACTGTTTAACAGTGTGCAAGTAGCATACTTGACTTGGTATTTCTCTGGACAATTGCTGATATGGAATACTGTTTCCATCTTCTCAAACCACCTTATCAACCTGACAACTCCTTCCGTTCCCTTAAGTTGAGTGGTTGACACTTCATGAAGTCCTGGTATGTACACTCTCGACAACAGGCCTAGCACCTCTATCATTCTCATTGTGATTTCCATTTCCCCTATTTCCATCTCCACCATTTCCATTTCCATTATTGCCATCACTGTCATTTTGGCTTTGACTTTCAGCCTCGAGAGCATTTGCATCATGGGTCACCTCCTAAGCAGCCAACGCTTCTTCCACTCGTTGGTTTAACGATTCCTTCGATTTGCCTTCGGGGATTCATATGAGATATAGCCACTTATAAAAGGTAAATAGGTTTAATATAGGGAAAATACAATAGAACAGTTATGCCAGAACAAGTAAATAACAGAAAAAGACGTGAATACGCTTTGAGAATCAACACAAGCTTTTCATATCATATATAAAAGCATTAGTCGGTTAGATTCAACCCATAATGGGTAACTTGATTTACGCTAAAACTACTACTAACAACTGGTTTTACTATTATCCCAAAGTCAATACACAACATCATGGACGAAAACCTAAACGCCTCGCAGCGAATGTCTCCAATCTCCTAAATTGCATCATGTCATAGTAGTGGAACCTACAATTCTGCCTAAGCTCACTCTCCATAAATCTCACGCGTTGCCAAAACCTATCGGCTCTTGCTCTCTCCATCATCATGGTGCCTCGAAGTCTCGCGTTGCTCGTCTCCAAGGACGCAACCTGCTCAAGTAAGCTAGCTCTCTCTCCACCAGCAATCAAACTCCTCGCCTACAACTCTCTCTGTCCCGTCTTAATGTCCTCTATCCTTTGAAGAGGTATCGCTATAACATGCTCATAAATATCCTACAAACCTGCTCCAAACGCTCCACATCATTGGGTATAAACATACCATCAGGGATATCAATCCCGGAAACCACATCCACTCCAATCTCCATAGTACCTCTATCATTGGACTCGACCTCATTCTCAACCTCGTCCTCTACATCAACCTCCATATCAATACATGCATCAACCCCAGTCACAACATCCCTCTCTACTGCAACCTCAATAGCCATAGCATTAGCCTCAATATCCTCTAACACATCCGTATCAATGTCCTCCTTAACACTATCCTCTGATGAAATAGAATCCTTAAACCTCTTACAATGTGGGAGGAGATCAACATAAGAAGGAACTAAAGCTCTTGTAGCATGGATAGATGAAGTCATGGTAGCAGCAAGGGACCTACATCTCTTGCGAGATGGTCCAGCAGATTACTCGAAAGAAGAATCCCCAGCTGATGACTCAGATGTCGTTGGTGGATAGATGGTAGATAGTGGGGCAGACCTCTAACGGAGATAGGCCTCACTACACCGTGGAGTGCCAGCAAGCGGTGGATGAACAAATCTTGGTGGTGTAGATGAATCAGCACCGGTGGTGTCTGGTGATGTATGTCCGGATATAGAATGCGCAGAAAAATAGCAATGGCCCGATGATGAAGAGATCTGAAGATAGAATGATTTGATGATGATCCTGAAGTAAAACTAGCAGTCCAAGTGATGTGGAAGTATACCTCAATGCTAATCGATGAGAAGGTAAAGGTCTAGTCGACTTCCTTACGGTCAATGCCCTACATGGCCCACCAGGATGAGTACGATAAAGTCGACCAATGGGAATGTCCTCCCCGGGTCGGATAAGAATAGCTCGTCATTGACGAATCCCGGGTGGGACAATAACAGGTGCAAGTGGAAACTCAGATGATGGTGCAACAATAGCAGATGGTGTGGGTAAAATAGGAGCAGTATAGATCTCTGGAGTAGAAGTAGTAGGTGATGATTATCTTGATGCAATTCTGCTCCTCCGTCTAGTAAGCATAGAATCATGAGGTTTAGGAGTGATTAAGATTGCCTCTGTGGTGTTATCTCAGTATCTACTCTGAATCACTGAACATAAAAGGTAAAACCATAGGTGCAACAGATTACGGGAAGTGGGTGAACCTCTCGGAGTGAGAGGGTGGGGGGAGGGGGGGCGGGAGCCGGGGGGTTGGGGGGGCAGAGGGGGGGGGAGTTGGTGATGAATGAGTATCAAGCTCGAGCACCCCGGCAGGTGAGGCAACTGCAGCCGCCCCCACCTCCGGTGCAACCGGGACCTTAACAAAAATAAAACCGATAAGGATAACTCGCGGAAAAGAGGATCCCACACTCTCGACTGATACGTCCGAAGAAATAGAAATAACCGGAGCTGCCATAACCTGCACAAGCAAGAGTTTATATAAATCCCCTTTATATCAAACCATGCCAATGCGTGCAATGCAGGAAAAATATAGATGTAAGGTATAGTCATGGCAAAATTATACGTTAAAATAATTACGGAAGAGTATTATAATTACATCGTTAATACCGAATACTTATCGATAGTAATTTATATATGTAAGTAAGTAAACACTAGGATCACATACTGGTTATAAACCAGACCTAAAGATACTATCTGGTTCTCTATAACATGGCTCTGATACCAATCTGTCACACCCCCAAACGAGGCCTGGATGAAAACACGTGTCCGGGGGCGTGAAGTCATAATATTCATCACGCAAGATACAAAGAACGACCTCTAAGGGTACATTTAAAAATCCAACATCATTGCATTAAATAAAACAGTTTTAAGTTTTACATAAGTTCTTAGATAATATGCATAAAAGTTTTAAAGTTTGACAACGATGTTAACATGGATAATAATAATTCTTGGAAATCAGTCCAAATGCAAGGCAACACCATAAAGCAAGCAAAGTCATCCACACTAAGCACCTGAGAAAAACATGCTAAAACGTCAACATAAAGTTGGTGAATTCATAGGTTTGAATTTAGTATTAAAAGTGGACCACAAGTTCACAGTACGCACGTGACAGTTATAACAGATGCAACTTCACATAAAAAGTAATTATTGTTGCGCTAAGCTTATGACACCAAGGCTCAATTCGATGCAGCATATTTATGGCCAACAGATATTAGCACTGCCCTAGAGGTATCTGACCAAGATAACCTAATGAAATCCGACATGGTATATATCTGTTTGTTCGTGTTTCCCGAATCTAGTATGCGCTACTTACCCGAATAGGGATAATTAGTCCCAATAGATCTATTTACAACATTCGCGCTCACTCAACCGGTCCTCCGGTCAAGAAATTAACAGTTCATGATAGTTCGGGCATTAGTGGTCTATTCGCAACTTAGGCAACACGTAATCAGGAAAAGGCAACGTAAAGTAACTGTGTCCATAGTTTAAAAACAAGCAATGTTTCTCACCCTAAAGTGGTAAAGTAAAGATAGTAAAACGTGGGGATATGAACTCACCTTTAGCAAATGCTGAGATAAATATCAATGAAGAGATATAGTGCCAAGAGGTCCTACTTAAAAAAAAAATAGAGAAAAAAGAAGAAAACCAAAAAAAAAAAGAGACTAAATCAATGACGCGTCTTAGAAAGACGAAAAGTATACGAAACTTGAACGAATCGTTTATGAGAGAAAAAGTCATCCATGTGTGTTTGTGCTTTGACTTAATTAACAAAATGCAACTAAATAAAATTATTGAGTTTTTCGTTAAGTTTTGGCGTTTAATCCAAAAATTACCAATTTTTGTAAGTTTCTATTTTAGGAAAGTCTTTAGTTTCTGGACGTTAATACCGTCCCCTATATTCGCTTAATCCAATTTTCCTTAAATGCACTAGAGAAATCTAAACGTTTAACTTCCATGTCCATCTTGCTAAAATTTACCAAACTTTACTGATTTTTTAGTTAGCTAAATCTTTTTACCTAAAATTTTCACGAACGACTTTGAATGATACTAATCAATATATATGTGATACTATATGTTTCGCTAGCGTTTTAAAAGCTCAAAATATCCCAAAAGTGTCCGAAAACTCATTTTACTATTCACATCCGCACATATGTAAATTATTTTGCCAAAAAATGTTTCATGTTTTATTTGGCTATAACTTAGCCGTTTTAAGTCTGATTTTAGTGTATAATACATGAAAATCTATCTACTCAAAACGAGCTCTCAAAAACTACTTTTACGCCTAATGAATACATTCCTAAGTCAACCAAAACCACAAAACAATTATCAGATAGATGCACTATGTATTTCACAATTTGCTTTAAAAAACACACCAAACTTCACAAAAGTGCCTAATCTAGGCCTAATCACCATTCACACTAATCCACAACCAAACCATACCTAAAACTAACCTAATCCCTTCATTTTTATTGTTGAAACTCACTTTTCAACTCACCTTACCAAGATAATAAAGTCATAAACATATTACTTCTATTTTTATAAAAGATGACAAGATATTATTTCATTTCTTTTTGAAAAATCAACACAAACACCATAGGAATCATAGATCTATGCAAGAACATAAACCTATGTAGGATGAAAGTAGAAATGAAAGTATAAGTTTCAAGATAAGCTTACAAATATGAAGAACAAGCTTAAGAAAACACAAAAATGAAGATGGAAGACTTGGATCTTAAAAAACCCTAAATAATAACCAAACCCTAATATGTAGATCTTGAAGTAAACCCTTAAATCAAATGATTAAACCCTTAGAACACCCTTATATACGCCTAAAAGTGATCTTGGAATGAGTGGATCTTGATAGAAATCAAAACTATGAAAAGTATATGTATGTATGTGTGTGTCATGAGCAAGGAGAAGGAGAAAGTGAGAGATGAGTGATTTTTGAGGCTATGAAATGAGAATGAAACCCTAAGTTAGAAGAATGCAAAGTATTTATAGGAAAAGACTAGGTTAAGGGCTCATGACTAGTCAATAAATGTGTAACCAAATGGCTAAGTGATCAACAAACACCAAGAGTGTGTGTGTGGTGGGTTCGGACGCAAACACAAAAGGGGGGTTCAGGCTTAAATAACTAACCAACTAGCCATCTTGAAATTAAATCAAGATTCCATTTTATAACTTAGTAGAGAAGTGGTCCAATGTTGGCATGCATGAAGACAAAGGCTCTTACACCACCATGCATGCTTTCAAAACATCACTATCTATGCATGTGATGTAGTGTTTTCATTTAAAATTCAAATTTTTGGTTCCTTTATCTTTTCTTTTGCTTGCACCAAAAATTTGAGAGGTTAGAGGGGGTTGACCATGAAATTTTAACTTCTAAACCCAACATATATAATAACTAGAGTTTACACGAAAAGATTTCGGGTTTCTAGGGTTCTGTTTGATCAAAAACGTAAAAAACGCAAATTAAACATTAAAACGTAAAAATAAGTATCAGAAGTGATCGTAAACTACGAAACACTTAGAAAAGATAAAATAACTCATATAATATCTAAACTAATCAAAATCCAAAGTCGGAACGCGTCCGATGACATTTTTTAGATTTACGCAGGTTAACTTCCCGATAAATCGCTAGATTCAAACGTAACGTATAAAAGTCAAGAATAATGATTGGAAAAGTTTAAAATATTGACCTAAAATTTACGGGGTGTGACACATACCATGCTTTTTGAGCTTGTTTAAGTCTGTAAATGGATTTGTCCAATTTGCATACATGGTTTGGGAACTCATTACTCTCAAAACCTGGAGGTTGTTTGACATAAACTTCTTCTTTTAGTTTACCATTGAGGAATGCACTTTTGACATCCATTTGATAAACAATGAAGTTCATGTATGTGGCAAAGGCAAGAAAGATTCTGATTACTTCAATTCTTGTAACTTTTTTTATGACAATTCCAATTTCATCTCTTTTGTTCCTGAATACCCATTGTGAGCCAATTATGGTTTTACCCTAAGGTGCAGGAACTAATGTCCAGACTTTATTTCTGGCAATTGATTTAGTTCATCTTGCATGGCATCAACCCATCCTGGATGTTGTAGTGCAACAGAGACCTTTTTAGGTTCTTCTTCAGAGAGAAAATCTACAAAAAGACATTCATGAGCTGAAGCTGCACCAAGCTCTTTAGCCATGGCTCTTGTGAACATTCCAGCTCCTGGATTACCAATGGTATTGACCAGCTCAATGTGCTTGTCCTGAGACCATCTGTCTTGAGGAGCTGGAGTAGCCACTGATGGAATGGGTAAGGGTAGATTTGGGATTAGAATTGTATTTTCTACTGGAGTATCCTTTTCTCTTGGAGAGGATGAGTGTTCAGAGATCTAAATGTCTTCAGTGTTTATAAGATTATCAATGATTTGCTCATCATTGGTGTGATTGGAATGTTCAGAATGATCATCATTTAAGATTTCATCATTTTGAACAGATTGATCATTTTGATCAGTTTGACCATTTTGGTTAGATGAAACTTCAGTTTCAAGAACAACTGGTTCAGGACATTCATAAGAATCTATGAAGGACACATCATTGCTGTTTGTTTGATACCTTTGAGAAGGCTTATAAGGATGAAGATATTCATCAGGTGGATATCTTTTATTTTCAGCAATGTTGATGTTGTTAATTCAAGGTTTTGAGAATTTGATAGCATCAAGGCTTTCATCAAATGTGATGTGATAGGTTTCTTTAGTTTGTTGTCTTCTTGTGTTGAAGACTCTGAAGGCCTTGGAGACCAGTGAGTATCCAAGAAGATAACCATCATCAGCTTTTTCATCAAACTTTCTTAGGTGATCGTTATGATTATGGATGTAAACTAGACATCCAAAGACATGAAGAAAGTTGATATTTGGGATTCTATTATGAAAAATTTCATAAGGAGTTTTAAGATGTCTTTTCACAATGGTAGATCTGTTTTAAGTGTAGCATGTAGTGGCTACAGCTTCAGTCCAGTATTGTTTTGAGAAGACAGATCCTAAAAGCATTGTTCTTGCAGCTTCTATGAGGGTTCTGTTTTTCCTTTCAGCAATACCATTTTGTTCAGGTGTGTAGGGAGATGAGAAGTTTTGAGAAATCCATTTTTCATCACAGAAGTTGACAAGGATGCTATTCCTGAATTCAGTACCATTGTCAGTGAGTTGTTTGACTTTAATGTCATTTTGATTTTCAACTCTTTTGATGAAGGACATGATAGTTTCAGGCGCTTGACTTTTCTTTTTCAAGAAGTATACCCAGGTGTACCTTAAGTACTCATCAACAATGACAATGGTGTACTTTTCATGGTTAATGGACCTAGAAGTTACAAATAAATCCATGTAAAGAAGATGGAGACATTTCTTGATAGAAGATGTTTGTTTTGTTTTGAAGCTGGCCCTATGATGCTTTCTCTTTTCACATGATGAACATGGTTTGTCCTTTAAGTAGACAAGTGAGGGAAGACCAATAACAAGATTTTGTTTTGCCAGTTTATTGATTGTTTTGAAGTTTAGATAAGCAAGTCTTTTATGCCAAAGCCAGTTGAGATTTTTAGAAGCTTTAGCAAGGAAGCAAGATTCTTGACAGAAGATGTCATGTCAATATTATATACATCTGTTACTCTTGGAGCAATCATTACAATTTCTTTGTTAGAGTTAAAGATTGTTCCTATTTTCTCATCAAACTGAACAATATACTTAGCATCACAGAGTTGACTGATGCTAATTAAATGGTATTTAAGACCATTCACAAATGCTACTTTTGTGAAAACTATACCATTACATTTGATTGAACCATATCCTTTAGTGACGCATGTTGAGTCATCTCCAAACACCACTTTAGGTCCTGGTTGTTCCTCTATTTTGTGTAGGTAACTCTTGACACCAGTCATATGCCTTGAGCATCCACTGTCCAGGTACGAGATAGGCTTCCTGATGTCACACTACACAAATACGTTTAGAATGGTTAGTTTTGCTTAGAACCCCACCTTCTAGTGGGAGTCTTGGATCTGTTAGCATTAGATGATTCAGCCGCTAATTTTAGAGCTTCAGCCTTGCTTGAAGTGCTTCACCTCTTTTGAACCATTCAATATCATAGTGATCAGTTATGGTATGAGTTAAGCTACCATAAGCTTTACATATTTTGAAGGCATGTTGAGGATTTCTTGGATTGATCTCTCTTTTTAGAGAGATAATCTTGTTATGACCATTTGTGTCATGGTCATAACTTCTACATAATCTACATACAAGATAGTATAAACATTCATCAGATTAATGATCTATACATCCACAGTGTATGCAAGGTGGAAAGAAGCATTTTGATGGTCTTGGGATATGAGATCTTGAAGAAGATCTACCCAGATTTTTGAGATGCTGAGACATGTTCATGGTGGAAATGTATTCAGCATGATCATAGGTTCTGTGATCAGTTCTCTCACACTTTTTACAAAACAAAACCTTGTAATAATTCTCTGATAGATGATTGTTTAGGCCACATAAGTCACAACTCTTTTTGAATTATGTTTTGTATTTATTTTGAAGTGCATTTTGTGGAACTTGTTGATTATTTCTGGAGTAAGGTGACTTATTCTTGCTAAATTATAATTTTAGGTCGTTAAGTTTTTTTACTACAATAGCCAAAGGAGGATCATCTTCGATTTTCACACTCTTTAGTTTACCAACAGGAGCTGAGTTAACTTTTAAAGCTGAAGAGCTTTTGTTACCCTTAGCAGGAGCTGAGGATGGTTCATTTATTTTGACACCTTTTAAAGCTTCGGCTTTGAATATGGATTTTGACCTCAAAATTGATTTGATAGTCTTTGATCTAGAAGTAGGTTCAGCACCATCCAACTTCTTCAGTGGAGGAAGAGGGGTGCTACATACTAAAGATTCATCAGCTGAATCGTACTCAGTCGCTGAAGAGTCAGTGACAACAACTGACATATAAGTAGTGTTTTTTGTGACTCAGCTGGGAGTATCCTACCAATATCATGATTTGGCAAAATAAAACCTTCTGCTTCAGACAACCAGGGTCTTTCAACATGAGGTATGGACACTTTAGTGTCATCAGCTAAGGATTTTACAAAGACAAGGTCTTTTTGCCCAGAACTGGAGGGATCTTCAATGAGTTGATCAACTCCTAGAATTCTCTTCTTTTGAGAGGGGATTTGTTCATTGATACACTGATTTACTTTGTTAGAACTGTTAAGCCATGTTTCAGTGACTGTTGTTAGCTCTTTTAGTTCTGTTCTTAAGTTTTTATTCTCTTTGAGAATCTCAGTGTTTACATGCTGCATGCTAAGAAAATCAAGTTTTGCCTGTTTTAATACTAAAAGTTATCCTTTGCATGTATTCAGTTCATGAACAAGATCTCTTTGTTTTGACAAAAGATTATTTCTTTGTTCTTTAACATAATTTAGATCGATATACAAATGATCTACATAGGTTTTTCTATCATCATTATCTTCCATTTCAAGAAGAGCGTGTACCTTTCTCATAGAGATTTTCACCCATTCACCATTTCTAGTGCCTTCTTTGCTAACAGCATCATTTTCTTCAGCTAGTGCCATGAGTACTTTAACTTCCACCATCTCATTGCCATCTGATGACACTTCTTCTTCATACCATTCATAGGCTTTAGCGATGAGACCTTTGTTCTTAACAGTTACGGCTTTGGAAGCTAAAGCACTTGAACTTAAGAGAGCCAGTTTAGCCTTGACTTTGTTGTATTTAGCTTCAAAGTCCTTGGTAGGCCTTAGTTCTAGTTTGTGCTAAGAGGAATTGAGAGGTTTTGGTTGAAAGGGTGATTGATCTGAGGGAACTGAAGCTTTTGACCAACAGTCTCTTGCAAAATGACCTTTCTTGCCACATTTGTGGCATTCAGTTTGGTCAGTTGCTTTTGCACTGCTAAACCTTTGAGTACCCTTCTTGAAGAATCTTTTAGACTTGGCTGAGCTCTTGCTTGATATTCTTCTTCTATGTCATTTAGGTACTCATAACTACTTCTTATATCCTCTTCATCATCGGGACTATCTTGAAAGTCCTGGACAATAGAGGTAGAGATGAAGGCAGTTGACAAAGGTGTTGTAGAGACAAGAGATTTGTTCTTTTCAGTCTCATAAATGTTGTCTATTAGGTTTTCTTCATATTTGAGTTTACCAAATAGAGAAGCAAGCTCAGAATCTTTCACATGATTTGTGTTTTTAAGACTTTGGCAGAAACTTAGCCACTCCTTTGGTAACCCATTTATAAAACTAGTATTTATTTCAAGCTTTAAAAGTGTGATGCCATCATTTACTAACTCATTCATTAAAGCTTTGTATCTGGTGAAACTTTGTGTTAGTGTTTCACCTTCTTTAAATTTGAAGGTGTTATAACACAACTTTAGGTTCATGACCCTACTTTCTTTCACATCAAAGGGGCCCTCATGATACAGTATCAGGTCATCCCAGGTTGATTTAGCTGTTAAGCAGTTTATGACAGAATTCATTTGGTCAAAGGACAGACATGATGAGACTTTTGAGTCGATGATCTAAGTTAGCAGCCTTTCTCTCATCTGCAGTCCATTGTCCTTCTGGCTTCCTTTGACTAGCTGTCATGAGGATAAAATGACCATTTTTGATGATATTTTCAAATTGAGGTTCAATACTGTAACAACCCGAGTTTCATGACGCGTATGACGACCGCGAGTTCGATATCATTATTATTATTTTACGAGTTTTCGTAAGCGAACGTCGACATTTAAAATTTTATTTGTCATAAATAATTATTTTCGTATTTTATTACGAACGGAAATTTAAAATATTTATTTTTGACGTTTCGCGAGTCAACATTTGACCGCGCGTTCGTTAATCGTTTTGAACATCGTAAAAATTTCGACGCATCTCGTTATTAATTTTTAAGATCGTAAATTTATGATGTTTACGAATGTCGTCTTTTGTTGCCTTGAGTCGGAAATACTAAAAATAAAAACTTTTTTTTGGTGTTTTATATAATGTCCACATTTTTATAAATATTAGAAACTAAAATAAAACGTGACGGGATAAACATATTTACTAAACCATGGTGTGACCCGTGTCTTGGCCCTTTTAAGGAAAGAAATAACGCTTTTGCTAATTTGAAAGAATTAAATAGAAGGAGGGACAAAAGTGCCAAAATATCAAATTTGTTTTCTAGATATAGTAACCACACTGCAACACTGATAAACTTTGTTTCAAAATTTTACTTTCCTCCCTCGATCCTCTCTTTTGTACAACGGCCACCACCGCTCACACCCATTGACGGTCTTATTTCCAACATGACAAATAATCCAATTACATATTATTGATCCTCTCATCAAGGCCTACATATCCCACTAAAAATATTGCACATGCAATAAGTATTTCGAGTTCTTGATTTTCGGTTCAAACTAGAAGATTTCGAGTATACAAGGGTGTATAAAATGGTTAGATTGTTGAGTTAAAAGTGTTAGTTTGATTGGGAAAAATGTTTGGTTAGGGTGCTGTTTTGTTGCGGGGTCGAGGCCCTATTCCGTAAGGGCCGAAACCCACACTTGTGGTGTTGTTGTGAGTATTCTTTTGTCATTTGTTTCGTTATTTGATTTGATTTTTAATTGTTGCATGTGATGAAATCCGAGCGAAACTTGCATAGATTAGATTAAAAGTGTTGAGGGGTTGATTGAATGATGTGAATAGGTTATACTAGATATATTGCGAGTGAATTGTTGGTAAAAAAATAGTTTACGGCACGTCTGGTATGTGTCAAAAACGAGCAGAATCTTTGGCACGTTTTTTGAGACACGAGATTTTGTAAAATCTAAATATGATAAAGCTTTCCGAGACGATCGTTTTGATATAAGGTAGAGCTTCTAACTCCTAATAACGAAGAAACTAGAGCGAAAACAAGTTTTGAAAAACTTATAAATTGCAAACAGCTATGTTTAGTAAATTAGTGTCTGATCAGATTTTCGACGGCGTTTGGGCACTTTCGTGTCCGGTTTCGGGCCTTCCAGCGAAGCACCGAAATTTGTCCGGATATGAAGTTTTTCTAAAAAATATTTTCTTGGTACAAAGTCACGAAAATGTGTTATAGCAGGTCAATACCGATGCGTCAAAGTGCTGGGGGAGGGGGGGGGTGGTGGGAGTTGTTTTTATTAAAAATACAAGTTACGGCAGATTCTTGCAGAGGCATTTTCGGCTAAAACTAAAAAGTTGTCTGGAATATCGTTTCGCATAAAATCTCTTTTTACTCCGAGTCGTGAAAATGTGATTTAGAGTGTCGTTTGGCGCGGGTCAAATTTGAGTAAAAATAAATATACGTATAAAGTCAATTGTTGCATCTTATAAAAAATCAACGGGTCAAATAAGGCTTATATAATTTTTAATAAGTACTTGGTTTTAATAAAATGATAAGTCATTAAATATATACTATAGATATTTAAACTTACCAAAGATGGTACTTATCCGTAAATTGTAACTTTCTAAATATAGAAGTTATCGAATAATATAACGTTCTTCAATTAAAGTCACGTAACGTATTAAAAAACGGAGGGACAATTATAACTCAATGTTGTAGGGTTTAGATTAAGGCGCAAGTGGATTTCTCATCACATGTATGAAATGTGTGTGTGTGTTTGTGATGTGTGTGTGTGTGTGTATATATATATATATATATATATATATATATATATATATATATATATATATATATATAATTTTGTTGATACGATGTACGCATCGTTGACTATACTTTTCGGAATAGTAATCGAACGACATAAATTATAGGTCGTGATCGTGTTCATTGATTTTCCGTGAATTGTTTCGGTTATTTGATCTTCGGCTTAGACCAAGGTGAGTTCATAGCCTCGCTTTTATAGTTTTCAATGTTTTTAACTTCGCGAGGGGATATATTGCTTGTTTTTGTGAAATTGAACGCAAACTGTTTTGATACCTGAATATGTTTTCCTTCACTACTGGAGTATATGCCTTTTTGCTTGTGTGACCGTTAGTTACAATGTATTGGTGAACGCTAATTGCATTAAATTTGATCTATTGGGTTTGACAAACATTGTCCGGGGTTTTGATCGTTGGGGGACCTCCCTGTTCAACGGGAAATTTTGTGTTAGGATTTGGAGAAGTGGCATACTTCTCGGACATAATTTTTGTCTTCGGATGAATGTGTAAGTTCCAGTACACGGGCTATTTAGTTGAGTATCACTATTTTTAAACTTGACTTTTGAGCCAACGTTAATGTTTTTGTGAACCAAAATATGCGTTCTAACTGTTATTTGTAAACTCTATGAACACAAATTTGGTAACGAGATCCTCCCAAGTCAAGATTGAATTTGGTGGTTTTTTCTCGTACCAAGTTTTAGCGGCACCCTCGAGCGAGTATGGAAACATCATAAGCTTAATCACATCGTTAGGCACATTCCTAAATTGTAAAGTCGAGGTAATCCTTTTGAAACTATTAATATGAGCATGAGGATTCTCACTCTCACGACCGTAAAACGGGTTTGCTTGAACCAATTGAAGCAAATTCGTCTTAATCTCAAAATGATCTGCATTGATTTCTGGTAAAACAATAGCTTCTCCGTACCCTTCTGTGGGTGCCCGGAGTAGCTCTTCCATGGTACGTTTTGCCATTGGTGCAACGATAGTTCGAATCTCGGGTTTGACTATGTTAGAAACTTGTTTTCTCTGACGTCTTGGAATTGTGGCGTTTGAATTATTAGGATAATTAGAACGTCTAGTGCGCATGCACTATTTAAATAAAAAAAAAAGTTTGGTTTTTTTTTTCAAAAGTTTATTCACAATCTAATTTTTAACGGACAACGAGAAAGACAACTTGAACCAAATAATCAAACTTACTTCACGGTAGCTCTTAAAAATTTTACTTTTTATGGTGAGCTGTATTTCGTAAGTAACACAAATGGTAAGTTTTTAAATCTTTTATTCGAGTTGGGAACTTATTATGGATAATACCTCAATTGAAGTGATTATTTGTTAGTGTTCTTTTACCAACTTTGTAACTTTTAAATATTCACAAATTAATGAGAAAAATCGAAAAATTCAGAAAAGCAAATATTTTTGTCTTTTTGTGTTTAAACTTTTACTTATACTAAAAATAAAAGATAAATATTTTTTACTTTTTATATTTTTATATATTTTTTTATATTTTATATTTTTGATTTTCTTAAAAGTGTAACTTTCAAAAACGAAAGGTTCTCCAAATCACGATCGACAAACTTCAAACGAGAGAATCTTAATCACAAATCCCCGGCAACGGCGCCAAAAATTGATTGTTAGTAAATCTATACACGTAATTATAAAATATAATATGAAAGAAAATTACCAAACTACCCTTGAGGATAAAGGTAGAAAGGAAAATCCTCACAAATATATATATAATACGTATATTAACCGGGAAGTATGATTCCCCGGTCGTTTCCCCAACGATTTATGAAATTGAAACCACGTTTTTGTTTGGACAATGATTTGAATGATAACGAAGATTGATTTGATTATCTATTTCTACAAATTAAAATCAACAATTAAAATAAGCAAACAATAACAATTAAGCTAGAAAACAAATAACGGGCACGAAGAAAATGCGACAAATAAGCAATTAAACTAAAATTTAAGCCTACGAATGCAAATTTAATTTCTAAACCTAAATTAAGACAAAAGAAAATTTTAAGAAAAAGAAATTTTTTTTTGATTATTTTTGTATTTATTATGACTTAAAAACTAATTAAATGAATTAAAATCCTAGAAAATAGCAAATTAATTCCTAAAAATTCTAAAAAATGATTTTCTAACTTAGAAAAGTCTAAAATATTATAAAAACTCAGAAAACTATTTTTAACTACTTTTAATAATAAAATCCTATTTTATAAAACTAATTTAAAAAGTGAAAAATAAAAATTAAGATCTAAAAAGAGTAAAAATGATTTTAATGAATATAAACCTAAAAGTAACTATTCTAAAACTAAAAACTATTTTTTTATATTTTTCTAAAAACTTTTTAAATTTTTTAACTTTCGAAAATTAGTTAAAAATAACAAATGATTATGAAAAATTCTAAAAAAAACAAGAAAGTATAAAATCCTATAAGAATCCTAAGAAGAATAAGGTGGCTAGCCCAGCTTATCGAATAAGCTCTAAAAAGCCACTAATAAGCCACGAAGTGGCTTAGGCTTATTAGGCCCAAAAAGTGGTCAAGTATTAAGTGAGAGAAAGAGCTCACGGATGAGCTATTGAAGCACAATGGTAAGAGTATGGGTTTATGTGCAGGAGGTCGTGGGTTCAAGTCCCACTCTCAACCTTTTTGCAATTTTTTTATTTTTGAAAACTTATAAAAGAAAAGTTATAGAGGACACTTTTTTAAACTACTTTAATAAAATAACCATAAGCTCAAACTCAATTTTAAACACAAAATCAGCTTTTGAAACAAGCTATTACAGAAAGTGGGCTTATGAAAGCCAAAAAGCTGTTTTTCATTCAAACACTAGCATAGACTTCAATTAAGCTTCATTTTTCAAATCCAAAAGCTGTTTCTGAAAGCTTATAATATCTAGTAACTAAGTTTAATAAGCTAACTAATCTAATAACACTTTAAGTCCACTGAATTTATGGATCTAAGCAGCAAACTTAGGAAATAACACTTTTAGCTCAAAAACCAATTAAGCTATAATCTTTAATAAGCAACAATAGAAGCTTATCTTTTGAAAACTTATCACTCTAATATTAAGCTAATAATCCAAATCATAAAAACTAATCCTTCAATTTTGAAATTTAAGAATAAGAATCAAAATCTTACTAGCTACTATTTTTGGTTTTTTAAGAATTCTTATGAAATTGAGAAACTAATTTACCCTAGATAACAAGCTAGAAATTGAAAGACCAGTTTTAAACTAACTTAACTAACATGTAAACTCTAAGCCTACTGAATTTTAAGGATTAAAAACTACTTTAGCTAACTTAAATTTGAACTAAGTAGACTGTAGTTTGAAACTGCACTACTCTATCTGATGCACAATCAAAATGGGTTATACTCAATTGCAGCTGACCTTAAGGGTCAAACTAGCTTTGTACGCACCAAATGAGTGTGTACAAACATCAAATAAACAATATCCAAGCTTGAGAAAGCTTGGATAAAAAATCTCTTACTAGCTTAAATAGAAAATTTCCCCTGGTGCACAGACTTAAAAATTAAGCTTCAACTTGCTAAATTTTAAAATTCAATCTATGAAACTAACTTCATTACTGGTTTTAAGTGATTATGAAACTGATTTAAGCAATTAGCACAACTAAATTTGACTTTTAGAGGTCAAATATCACTAATCCAAACACTCCTTTAGAATTTTCAAAATACATTTAAGCTTATAATATTGAAATCTATTGAACAAAGTTTGAATACTAGATAATAACTAACCTATAATCACCTTAATAAAGCTATAACAACAAACAAATAAGCCAGAATCTAACAGCTACTTACTATGCTAATATTTTTTTATTTTTAATGATTTTTAAGACAAAACATGAAAATCTAAGATCTACACTACTAAACTCAAAAACAGATAATCAAACATATTCAAATAGCATAATAAGATGACAATAAGCACAAATAAGCAAGATTATAAGCAAAATAAGCAAATTATAAACTAGAAAATTAAGACAGAAATAGAAATAGGAACTTACCAAAGCCTTAGCTAAACAAAGGCAATAAAAGGTTCAAATGAGCTGTCTACAAGCTCTAGCTTATCAATGATAAGCTAGTAAAGGTCCCATAAGCTCTTCCATTGTAAGCTTATCATCCAAAAGCTCAAAATTCATTTAGCAAAGGTATTTAGCTGATTTTATTTGTTTAAGTAGATTAGATGATTTATTTAAGCTCAATTTGAGCTTAGAGACTCAAAGAGCTTATATGAGCTTATTAGGAGCTTTTGAAACAGTAAACAGATTATGAAAAGTACGTAAAAAGCTTTTTGGAAATAAAGGAGCACAAACAAATTTCATAAAACAAACTATGATTTTATTAATATTTCAAACAGATTACAAAACTTGGAATGAAATTACAAGAGCTTAAAAGAAAATTACATTTTAAAAAAATTACATAAGCTAAAAAAATGCTGAAAAAGATGATGTGTGTATGAGGGACTACTTGTATTTATAGTGCTGAAAGGATGCTTCTAGGTCCAAAATATGTTATAGGCTCCAATTAATCATGTCCCTTGAATCTTTGCTCATCATTGGATCATTATTTACTGCCGTTGGATCAATTTGGTGAGCACACGGATTGCCAGCGTGGCAATCCGTGTGTCAGACCTTGTGTTTGATTTGCAAGCAATATAGTGTAAAAATTTGATCCTTGGTGTGTTTTCTTCATTCCACTATGGCATTCTATTGTGGGTTTTAGCCAATGAGAGAGTCTGGTGACGTTTTCTTTTGCCAGCTTGCACCTTAACACTTGAATCTTGAAGCCACGTAGTCAATTTGCATTTGCCTTTTGTTTTAAGCTCGAGGTTAAACGGGAGAGATGATGAACAGTTAAAACTGTTTTTCCCGTGTGTTTTTACTTTCTATAAAAAGGGTGAGTTTGATTTTTTTTTCTTTGACCCGGGTTTATACATTCGTTGACTTGGGCTTATATAAGGAATATGGACCACGGGTAAAAGGGATTGGGCCAAGGTTATAGGTTAACAGGTATAAGGATTTGGTTTTATAAGGAATTTAACGACCGTTATCTTTTATTAATAAAAAGATAACGGTGTTAGGGTTTTAGGGGCTTTTTATGAATTTTGATTTAACATTAAGGGCATTTTAGTATTTTTGAAAGATTTGTTTTCTTGTGGTTGACCAGGGTTGACCATGAGATGACTTTTTGACCTTTGATAGCAAACTTCCGGCTCTTGTACACTCTTTATCCGTTCCCGTGTCCGTGTTTGTCCGGTTTTGACCGTTTTCTTGAGATTTTTGCAATATCCGTACCTACACAATCATAAAGACAAAACAAGCAATATACAAGCATTTTAAGCATAATTTTGTCTTTTATGGGTCATTTTTGATATAAAACGGATATGTGTTTTCACACATATCAAAATTCCCCAAACTAAGCGATTGCGTGTCCTCACGCAATATTATATGCTTTAAAACCAAATACCGCTAAACTTCTCCAAACTAAATCTTTGAAAAGTAGCAAAGACTTTCGTGGAGAAAATTAAGAAATCACAAGCTTTAAAACACCCCATTTTCCCATTTTTACAAAACTTTTTCATTTTTTTTTATTTTATTTTATATATAAACTTAGAATATTTCGACTTTCATTATTTTCATAACTATTAGGGATCATAGAACAAGATGCATTTCGATCCGAGAATGCCCCAAAAAAGATAAATTCATCGTCCCCGATTTTTCACTTATCCAAACCAAGCTTAAAACGAAATCATAGCTAAATATCAGTAAAGATGCTAACACTACTCATATTTGCAACTTGTTGACTTTTTACTCCCGACATTTATTATATCTTAAGTGAATGTGTTATTTTGAATTTCAACCATGGATCAACGTTTTGCAAAACACTATGTTTCACGTTCCACCCAAGAATAATGAGTTTGAAGGCGAGATCATCCCATGTAGCGACTTTCGTCTCGGCACATCCCAACCTTGCGGCTAAGTGACCAGGCTTTTGACACCCCACAGAGACTAGTATCGGGACTCACGGACCTTAGGTTTCAAAAACTCTCAGGTTTCCCGAATATTCATAGCTTATAAAATAGAATAGTCAAAGTTCAAAAGCATATTTGAATTTAACAAAAAGAAATCTATTTATTAATTCAAACTTAATATTAAACATTTATGCAATTGTAACCCTTGACCTTTTAGAAGGCTGCAACATCGGTTGTGAGCCGGCAAGATGCAGCAAACTTTTATCAGTCTTGGATTTTTATTCTTACTATGGGCTTTCTTTAGAAGACTACCACATCGGTTGTGAGCCGGCAAGAGGTAGTAAACTTTTATCAGCCCACGGCTTTTATTTTTATTATATATATTTTTTATCATTTTTTTATATTTTTTTAATTTTTTATTATATAGAGAAGACTTCTTTTTGAAAAATTCAAGTATAAATTTAAACTAAGACTAAAATTTTTGCTATATATTACATAAAAATTATTGATTTAAGTTTAATCTCCAAAAAACAGCACGTATATTAGTCTGATTAGAAGCTTATGGGAGAAAAAGCCACAAATGACATACATGAGCTCTTAAGATTTCCAACTAATCCTTGTTTAGCATCCCACTCATACTTAACTCTATCATTTTTCGTTCTTCGCGGATTTCCGCGAACGCTTAGCCTAAAAGTTAAGAAACAAGCTAGAGCTCAACACGCTCGATCGAGTCAAAATTTACTCTTATTCCACCCAGCAGGAAAGTCAAAATTGTGACAAAAAACACTTATTTTATTTTTGAAAATTTTAAAAATTTTCATATTTTTGAAAATTTTGGTTAAGAAAACAGGGTACGTGAAAACAACAGGTAACAGTAGGCAAGATCATATCGAAGATATACTACCCCATACTAAAATTAAACATTGTCCTCAATGTTTCCTAGCCTAAGTATGTAGGAGCAAGCACTATCTGTTTACACGTTAGTATCTACCTCTCTGTTTCATTTGCACTCTGCTTGGTTTCTCACCAACTGGGACATATCCAAATTTAACTTCATCTCCATGAAGGATTTTTCAAATTTTGTATCAAAACATTTCCTACATTATCTGTCCTCCCTAGTTATCATCAACTAAAGAAACTTTAGCATCCTTTTCATTTGCTTCAATGCGTCCTCCCTTGTTTGGATGATCTTCAAGAATCCACCCAAAACTATCTTTATCCTCAGAGGATTCAACTCTTCTAGACATACCAACTTTCCTTAGTATTTTTAATCCTGTAGTTCTTGATTTCGTTTTCCTTTCCAACTTCTGGACCCTCTTCTTTAAATCAACAATCTCCTTTGCTTGAGCATCGTTTGCCTTCTCTAAATCAAGAACCTGTTTTTACAAGTTAGTACATAAAATCATCAATTCCAATAGTTGGATGCTATCCTCACTACTGAGAGGTGGATCATTGGAAGGTGTAGGAACACTGTCATCTTGTTGTGTCTCCTCTTGAGTAACTGCAGTGTCCTTCCTCTGTTTCCTCCTGGACTATTTCTTCTGAGATATAGAGGATAATGGTTGAGTAGTAATGGGTATCTGGTTAGAATTAGTTGGATTGCCTGATTCTACACCCTTTCTGATTGGCTTGAAACCATCATTGTTTCAAACAAAGGTGTTACTCTTCCAAAAAAATCCTTTCATTCTATCCTAAGTAATGCAAAAGATTTTCTTTGTGTGTGAAGGGTTAACATAACTTTCTTGTGGTGTGAATATTCACAAAGTTGTTGATTAAATTGAAGAAAAATTGTAGAAATCATAGATACATCATAAATTTAACCCCTCCATCTAAGTGTTTCACCATAGCATCAAAAATGTACTTAGACAGATTAAATTTTTGGTTTATAGCCAAGCATATGATTAAAGAAGCCATTGTACTACTGAATTTGTTCCATGCAGTGGATTTGGCACTAAGGCATTGGGTAATGGTATGAATTAAGAACTTCCATTGCCAGAGAAAGAAAGCTTTATTAAAATTAAGCTCTTAAGAATGTTTTTCAATACCACCCATTCTTGCAGTCTTCAAAAATTGTGCAGTTGCAAACATCAGTACCTATTGCATCTTCTAAGTGAAGACGACTTCTATGCTTGTCCTCCGTAATGATTACCTCCTTCTTATCATTAGGGCTTTCTATAACTGGTACATTCACCCAATTGCCAGTGTTGGCCTTTGCATTTGACCAAAGCTATGAATGCTCACGATGTGTAGATGATAGGATTGACAGTCAATGCATAACGAATCTTATTACAATTCAAAATAATCTATATCTCAATGTAACCATTTACTTTCAGCGGGCTTGTCCATGAATGTGTCCTTGTGTGAGTATTAGCAAAAGTTTGGGTTGCTCATTGTGTTGTGTCTTTAATGATCAATATGAAATTGAGTTCAGGGTTTATGGTTTGAGAGTGTTGGAATGATGAATTGAATAAAGAATCGAGAGAACCTTGAATCGATGGTATTTTTTAGAATTCACCCTTAGATGCATTAACTCTGAACTGGCTCAGCACTAAATTTAGCCTAGTCTAGCATGAACTTATACCTGACAGCACAATGTTATGCTAACAGTAGTAAGTAACCAATAAACTAAGACTAACTAGCATTAACGTGTTAGCCGTTACCAGCACTAACTTCAATTTTTTTCCAATAAGGACCTTCCATCTTCATTTGGTTTCTTTCTCACCAAGCTCTTCTTTTTTGTTTTTTATGCTTACAATATCTCTTAATTCTTTTTGCTCACATAATCATTTATTTATGTTTTTATTCACACATCTCTCTTTCTATTTTAAGCTCACTTAATCTCTCATTTCTTTTGGCTCACCAAATCACTCTTTCTGTTTTTATGCAACATATTTGACAGTTTTGTACGCAGTTCCATCAATTCCAGTAATTTCATACTATCCTCTCCACTTCCAAGTGTGTAACCTCTTGAGAGAGGTGGGGGGGCGTTTCCATTGGTTGTTTAGATGTAGTCTCAAAACCTAGTTTGTGCCGCCACATACCCCAAATATGGTATCTTAGCACCTATGCACCACTACCTGCACCAATTCCTAAGGGACTGTCTTTTTATTGCTTGATTTGGATTGGGTCTTATTTGATTTATACACTGTTCTGCTCTTGCTTCTAAGCTAGAAGCAGTTGTGGCAGCCTACTTTTCCATTATGTCACCATCTCACTCATAGACCGCTCATCACCAAGCCTTTATTAGGTGGGACCCACTAGATGGGTATATTGGTGTCTGGCCCCTGCTTTTGAAATGCCTAGATGTTTTTGATTTCGTTGTAACACACTTTTTTGAATATAACATTATCCTTCCACATCCATGCTTTTAAGTTGTATTTAGACATAAGTAGGCTTCCCCCCTCAAACAATTGCTTCAAGGGATAAGAATTTTGCTTAACAGTTGTATACTTTAGCAATCTCACTGTCTTCCCAAAGCATGTATCTCTTTTGCCTAGGGAGTAGTAATTTTCTGCCTAGCAGTATTAACAGATGTCAAACAGTATTAACTCTGTCTTCAATAATTATACCAAAACATGCCTCTATTCATCACAAACACACTAGTAAAGACTAAATATACTTGTGAGATTTCATAAGGATCCATATTTATGCATAACCCATGAATAAAAGTTTAAAACTGTTATCCAAAACATTAAGTTTCCCTCGATCAATTCTTCAGAGGTGAAGCATTCAACATCATGTAATTTAATATGCTTTTACCAGGCAAGTGTTAGTCTCATCGCCCAAAAATATACCAATCCAGAGTATTTTCTTTTTGTTAGTATTATGTATGTACCATTCAGTTTTAAAAAACAAAATTGTCTTAAGTATAACTAGCATTATTAATTGACAAGACTAATAGTACTAATCCTTTACAAAACTTTTACAAAGACATAAGGAGATGTAGACATTTAAGGATTAAGATTCCAATACTTGAGACCAAGTACTGAAACCTTCCTGCATCAAAACCTTTTGTAAGAAGATTTGCAACATTATGATCAGTATGAATTTTAACCATTTAAATTAACTTTTTAGCATTGCAATCTCTTATAAAATGATGTCTAATCTCTATATGTTTTGTTTTAGAATGTTGAACAAGATTTTCAATAATGCAAATAGTACTGTATTCATCTTGTTGTGGCTTGCCCTACACATAAAAATAAGGAAATTAGATTCCTTTGGGGACCGAAGCCATCACTGACTTGGATTTGCCTCGTACATCAATGTAATTATGTTTCTTCAAAGTGATTGATGCACTATTAGGTTTGGTAGGTCTCCAAACCCAACATGCTAAGGCCTTTACAGCATTTACCTGATTAATTGGCCTAGCAGTTTTAACTATTTTTGGCCTAACAGTGTTAACTGCTTGTGGTCTAGTAGTATTAACTGCTTGTGCTTTAGCAGTATTAACTTTATGTGTAAACCTTTTGTTAGTTAATGTTGTTTTAGTTTGAAAGGGTCTTCTTACAGTTGATTGTGCTGTTTTTGAAAAACATAAAATTGGTTTAACACTAAAAACTATAGATTTAGGATGAGCAGTATTAACTGTCATAGCAGTATTAAAAGTTTTTATTAAAACTGCTCTTGGAACCATGTTCCTTTGAGCATTAGGGTGAGTCCTATTGGTAGTATAGTTGTAGTTCACCTTGTTATAATTATTCCCATATATCATCCTTTCCCTTTGATGGTATTTGCACTGAGCCTGTACATGATTAAAACTCCTACAAATAAAGCAAGCTTTGTTATAGATCACAAAATCACTTCCTAGTTGATTGGACTTCTGCCCATTCCAATTCCTTTGATTCCCCATATGAGTTTGTGATCAATACATCTCAGCATACCAAACTGACTTTTTAACTGGTTTTTCATGATTTTTAGGTTTGACAGGCTCTACCTTTTTATCAACAGGAAAAATAATTTCTTTATCAACATAAATGAAGATTCAACAAAGCTACTTGTATCTTTTGATATTTGTTCTTTTACCAAAGAGTTATTAGGATTTTCCTTAGAATTATCTGATTTCTTATCACAAACAACATTTGACTCTTTCTTACTATCCTCAGAACCATACCCTTTAAATTCAGGCTCTTTGAATTCATCAAGACCAGAATAAGACAGATCAAGCTTTTTAGATCTATTATAGATTAAAGGATGAGGTGGAGGAACAACACTATACCTAAAACCCTTTTTACTTTTCTTAGTTATCAAACTCCCTAACAACTTATCTAGGTCTTTTGAGGCCTTATCAAATTTCTCAACTTTAAATTCAATGCCCTCTTTTTCTTGCTTAACTTTTTCAAACTCACTTTTAAGCATATTTATTTCATAGTCTTTGCAAGCTACTTCTCTTTTAAGAACTGCAACTTCTTCACTAAAAAGAACCTCATTCTTTCTATATGGGATAAGTTGTTCTTCTACTGTGGATAAACCTCTTTTATAAGTAGCTGCTGTAAATTCAGTTTGATTAAGCTTAACAATCAAATCATCACACTGTTTCTTAAGAGTTTTAAAGTTTTTTAGACAAGTTTTAGAGCAATTTTTATCAGGGTATACCTCATAGTCTGAAAACGCCATTAGAGCCATGTTTGTCTGAACCTGTTCTTCTGTCATGTTACTTCAATCAAAACCTACACCATATATAGCCAACATTACCTTTGAAGATGTGTCTTCATAGTTTCCTTGCTTCATAGTAGTATTACTATGTGTAGATTCTATGCACTGTTCCTTTAGTTCAAAGTTTCTAAAAGCAAAAGCTCTGATACCACTTTATTGATCCAATCCGTGCATCGATTCCTTAGGTTGTCTAAGGTTTAAAAAAAATTAAATTGGATAAATTCAATAATAACTGTTGCTGTAGAAAACTTTGTATGTATCAATAATGTGTATGCCGAATCTGCACTTAATACCTAGGAAGTATTATGATAAAAACAGTAATCGTGAATCAACAAAGATATAATACCAAATTGCTCCAGTATTATTAGATCTATAATATGAGTATCTCTTCACTAGTACTAGGGTTTTACAACCTTATATAGTTTCTAAATTGACATGACAAATATGGAAAACTTGTAAACTTATATCTCAACTAATGCCTAGAGTCTCCTTTTATAGGACTAAGGAGTCATAGTCTGGCTTACAATACATTCCTAAGATATCATAATCTTTTCTTAAAAATAAACATAATCTTCTTAAAAACAATTACATTTATACATATCTTGCCAAAAATTATCTCAATATTATTTTACAAGTATTCTTGTGCTCCAAACATAATCTTTATCTCTTTAAACCGTTTTTATCCTCTTGACAGTAGTAAGTTCTTCTAGCCAAGTTGGTAATCCTGCAGCATAAACTTCTTTGTACCAGCAACGCTATTTAAACCATAAGCAGTAGTATTCATTAGTACTAACAGTACTATTTTTTACTCTCAGTGTAACATGTACTAGCTGTCTTAAATTTACTACTTGCACACTAACTATCTTAGCATTATATTTCGAGTACTTCATACTCTGAGCTGTGTTAAGTTCAACTAACCTGCCAGTAACTTTATTGCTTTTCAGTGCTAAGTGTATACTAACAGTAGTATACTAGCAGTGGTAAACTTTATCATAACGGGAGTACTAACTACTTAGCATAATTTCCATTATGTACCTGAGCAGTAGTAACTCTAAGAATCCTTGAAGTCTTTTAAATCCCAACATATATAGTGCAGTATCTTGGTAAATCCGAGGTCATCCCAAGAGCTAAGGTTTAATATTTCTAATTTGATTGTTGTCACGATTGAAAATAGTTTTAAGATTGATTTTAAGAATTATAGAGAAATAAATGCAAACAAATAAATAGATAGAAGATATCAGGGAGAAAGGCGTACTAACCTAACCATTTCACTACAAATGATACGATTACCATTTCCTATGCAATGTTCAATTATCAGTTCTATTAGTGGTTCTAATGTCGAAAAACCCGAATTTTCATTTGAGGTTTGTCCTATACTTACTTTACGATCCCACATTCCTCTATGATCACATAAGCAGGGCATCCAAGCTTGCAGTGGTTAAACCCTAACTACCCTTAAGACCAATCTATAATCTAAACCGATTATTAACCCCCTCTAAAAGAGTTCACATGGTTTTAAAGTATTTAATGTGACAAAGGCTATTATCTGGTTAATTCCTACACTAGGGATAGATTTCAAGCTACCCTAGTACCCTACTAATCCTAGGTTTAACATGGTAAGTCTAATATCAGGATTAACAAGATCTAACCCACCCTCTATACTACCAAAACATAAGGAACAATGAAAGGCTATAAGGATATCTAACAGAACCATAATTGAACAGGAAATCATAATCATAACAATAGTAACTACATGATTAGGCCAGCACTAAGAGTGTTTAGCCGCTCATAGTAATAGGAATGCAAGAATTAATGAATAAAGACATGGATTGAATCATCATAATTCTTACAAAGAATGAAATGAATGATTAAATATAATAAATATGCTAGTGGCTTCTCCTTTAGACCTTCAGATGAAATGATTCGAACCTTAGGGGTTTGGTTTACCCCTTAGAACTGTGTGTAAAGTGATGGTGGTGAGTGATACTGAATGAGCTGGAGGAGGGCTCTATTTATAGGCTTCGAAATGTTTACAGCGTAATCCTTATAGGATGTTACGCCGTAGGATGTTACGCCGTAACCTTGCTACGTAAGCATCCAATCTTCTAGGCATAAAAGTATGTTACGGCGTAACCTTGTCGCCTATGTTACGCCGTAACGCTGAGTCAGATACATCATCTCTTGTAAATTTAAATGTTTCGGCGTAATCTTGGAGACACTTTACGCCATAAAGAGTGTGATGACTCATTACTTTGTTAGAGTATGTTACGGCGTAATCCCTCTAGGGTGTTACGCCATAAACTGCCTTGGACTCTTCACTTTAGTGCATTTCTTATCCAAATCCCTTGTCTTTTGCTAAAATGCTCACTTGGTCTCTGAAAACTAATAATAAACAATTAAGTAACGCTTTCATACATTAATAGCATATTTGTAAGCATTATTATAAGGAATTTGATATTAAAATGTATCAATTATTTGATGTTATCATTTGTGTATGAAAGAAAGTACAGGGACTGAAAATGATAATAATTCAAAATGGTTTTCAAAGTATAAAAACCACAAGGATTTTTATGAAAGTTTATTACTTTCATAACTGATAAAGAGCATTCGTAAAACCTCTGATCTTTAAGCTTTCGTAACAAAGAAAACAACGATCCAAATCCTTTAGTTAGTTCCTAGTGTTTATCAAACGTAAGAAACATGATCTTTTTCGATTCCTTTTGCGTTTAGCAACTTTAATTTATTGTTTAATAGGTTTCGTATAGATCTAGGGTTTTGTAAATATTAAAAGTTTGTAAACTGAGAAATTAATTAAGGCAAAACACTATAAAGTGTCTTAGGACGAGATTGAAATGGATTGATCACTGGAAAAATCATTTGTGAACTGACTTCAAGAGGTTTCGTAAACTTGAAAGGTTTTGTAAGTGATTAATAATGGTTTCGTAAATGTTTGGGCCAAAACTGGTTTTGTAAAAGGTTATTGGGCCAAAACAAAATTAGTTTCGTAAAAGGTTATTAGGAAAAACAAAACAGGTTTCGTAAAAGGTTATTGGGCCAAAACAAATAGGTTTTGTAAGGAAACTTGGGCTTTTAAAGTTTGGGTTTCAGAAAACAAACCTATTGGGCTTAATTTCTACAAATGTTTAAGAAAAAAAGAGAGCTCAATTGCTAAGCAAAATGGCATTTTACAAAACCAATGATAAATTTATTGACAAACTCATGTTTTTATATTGATAAATAGGTCAAATGGTGAAGATTGTTTCTGGTTACAACCGTTTCCTGAAATTGACAGGATGAGGACTAAGCAATCTACTGACCATCCAAATATCTTATATAAGAATATGTTTTGCATAGCTAGATTTTTCAATTTAGTGATCAATGATTCAAAATATTTGAGAAAAATAAATAAACATGGAGATTCAACTGTCTGTGATCATACATTCTCATGTCTCAACAAAGACAAATTTCAAAGTTTTGAAAAGATTGTTTCAAAAATGATTTCAAAATGATTTATGAATATCTATTGTACTCAGTTGGGTAAATGGTTTAAGTCATGTTTAGTTTTGACCCTTTTTTGCATTGAACAGAATAAGGAGTAAGTGGCTTAGTGACCATCCAATTGTTGTTACATTAGTTTGGTTATATAATCATAGTTTTCAAACATCTTTAAAAAATTTATATTTTTAAAGAAAATCATCTCAATTTCTATCCAAAAGCTGTGTTTTTGTGTCAAAAAGTGGTACTCTTTTAACTAAAAAGTTTTTTTAGAATATAAAGTTATACTCTTGGATTTTATAAATTGGTTGTCACAAATTTGTGTTTTTTGCCTAATTGGTACTTTCAAAATAAGAGTATATCTTTATTATTCTTGAAAGAGCATCATTTCACAAATGCTTTTTGGTAAGGAAACTCAAAAATAGAAAGAGAGATAAAATTCATACGCGAAAAAGAAAATCAAAGTATGCTCAAAAAAGAAATGCCAAAGCATACAAAATGATATTAAAAGAAAAAGACGAATAAAGCGTACGGCATGTGCCCGAAAAAGCAAGAATTGGCACATGAGAAAGAAAATGATCAGCATATGCTAAAAAAGAATTGCCAGAGCATATAAAAACAGACAGAGTGGAAAGAGACAAAAACATTATATAAATGTGAATTACATAAACTTTTTCTCATTTTACTAATCATTTCATGTCATCGTATAGTTTTCCACATGGCTTAACAAATCATTCCAGCTGCTCAGTTTGTTCCCAAATTCCAAGGCACCGAGAGATGTAATAATTATGTTATGCTTCAGAGTATTCCATGTTCTCTTAAATGCAAGATTGTTAGGAAGATTCTACTAAATCATCCATTAATTTATGATCTGACAGCATGTAACATTCCGTACTTAAGGTCATTATTTACTCCTAGTTTTAATTCTATTTTCATTTTTAAGCGAGTTATTAAATTTTACGTTTACCCGATTTAGTAAGAATTTTCCGTTTTTAGCTTTGCGTGAGCCGTAATTAGAAATCTATTCCGTCTTCGCATCGTAAGTGATCTATTAATCTCATATTATTCCCCAATGATTATAATTTTCCCCATTTTCATTTTCCGTTGTGTTTCGCGTTTACGAAAATTCTTGCTAAAACTCGCGTTTTTTTACCTTAAACCTTACTTTTTCTTTTATAACCTTACACAACACTTTAACAAAATACATATAAACTAAAAATCAAAAAAAAAATATAATTTTCCCTCCCCCCAAGGCCCTAAAACCGGCTTCACCCTTAACCACACTCAACATTCTCCACTTTTCCATAAAACCTCATAATTCCATCTCCACTTTCCATACATGCAAGTAACTCCTCATTTCCTAAAAATTCAAAAATCCTCTCTTCTCCTTTGCTCTCATTTCTGCCGAAAATATACACTCCACCACCACCATCTCACAAATTTAATCAACTCCTTTTAGGCATCTTAACACCATCCTTTTGCCTCTTGCAAAGTTTGGTGAAGTTTCTTGAAGATTTGAAGGTGTTTAGGACTAGTTTTCTTGGTGTTTCTTGAAGATTTTGATTGGGTTTTGATTAGAAGAGTATTATCCCATATTAGAAAAAAAGAAAAGGTTATAAGGGTTGTTATTGATTGGGTAACCATTGGTCGAATACAGCAAGCACAAGAGAAAGGGTCTTGCTTGTTTGATTCCAAGTCCTCAATCTCTCTTTTAGTAAGCCCTAAATTTCTTTATTTGTCTTATCTTTTTATTTACTTGTTTCTTTAATTTATAATCCATAAAAATGGATGTTGAGATTCTAAAAATTAAGTTCTTATGTTTACTAATGTTCTAATCGATTAGTTATGGCATTGGGTTAAATTTTTAAGAGAAATGAAAATGATGTTTGGATTGGTATTATAAATAGGGTTATGAAACCATTTTTACATCAATTAGCAAACAATGGAGATTACGAAATATTATTGGTAATAGGTACCTGTTAACTTTAAAATGCATGTTGGTTGTGTCTAAGGTATATGTGTTAAATGGATAGAGCCGTATCTCCTCCGTATAAGCTAGATCGGGGCCAATTTACTAAACTAGTCAAGTTTTGCACTCAGTGTGGAAACGGGGTATAACCATGATTTTTAGCACTAACTTTCTGAAATAAAAAGTTGCGTTCCTGTAGAGGACTACTTTATAGCTACATCTCCAAGTGGGCTCATGTTTATAGCATGTAATAGATTTTGATTATGGTCATTTTTCGTGAGTTGGAAATATTCAGAAAATAAACTGTTTTGACATAAAGAGGTAAAATGGTAAATTTCACACAGGATCATCAGACCCCCGTGGAGCATTGAGGCCTGTTTTGAAAAGAGAGACTCAAATGATTTCTGGAGGTGAAAGCCTCATACTCGTATGAATTACGGATTTTGAGTTATGATTCAACAAAGTTGGAAGATTTCAGAAATGTGTAAATAAAAGTCACTAGACGTAAAACCAAAACGGGTAAATTTTTGTGAGTTGATGGGTAAAGAGTAAAGTAAAAACATGGTATGTATGACATATTCATACAGATTGGGACACTTGAATTTTTAGGATACAATGGTCAATAAAAACTTGAATGCAATGCCATGCTAGATCGGACATAAGTAAAACTTTTATAAAGTCATCATTTGATTTCATCTTCTTTCGCGTAAGTATTAGATTGTTTTTCTAAGTCGCGCCTTTTATTTTAGGTCGCTCTTAGGAGTATTTGTCTTACTTCAGCTCTTATATTACTTGATATTACCGTTCGCTCAAGGTGAGTTCATAGCCTCGCCTTTAAACTTTTAACTGTATTTATAAAACCCCGCAGTGATATACATGCATTTTTAAGTAAACTTAACACGAAGAATTTTATTGGTATGCAGGATCCCCCGCCGAATATGAAAAATTGCATGAGTAGCTATTGCCAAAAGACCTCACATCATAACTGTTAATTGCCTAAAATGGGTAAGGCTAGACATGGAGTACAATAGATCTATTGGGTTTGACCAGCCCTGTCCGGTGGTATGAAATCGAAATCCTTTCGAGCACCATCAACGGACGCTTTGTGTATTTAGAATTATATGGTAAAAGGCCATAATACTAGTTTAAAGGCAACGTTATTACAATACAAGAAATAAGTACGTCAAGGCTTCGGTGTCAAGAGCTTATTGCAATAGAAACTTGAAATAATGCTTGTCCGAAGCAACAAGTCACACGATAACAAAACTTGTGTTCTCTTTTAACTCTTATAAACTCTATGGATTCACTCAACATATTTGTGACTTTTAAGCATGTTTTATCTCAGTAACCAAGGTGTGATGGATGACCGATACAAGGATTCGCTAAAGTTTTAAGAACTTGTACTTTTGTTCCATTTTATAAAACTTATTATCCATGTTTTTCAAAACTTATGTTATGAATTTGGTAACGTTTCTGTGGGACGTATGTTGTTTACTCTGAAACTTCTTTGAATGGAACAATGCTTTTTAAACGCCTCTTTTCGAGTCGTTTTCTATATCCTTGTGTAATTGTGCTATGACTTAACACCCAATTGTTGTATATTCCGCTGCGTGAAATTTGGGGGTGTTAAACAGCAACTGTAGATGTTCCAGCTGTGTACTTATAACAATTCTGGAAGACAGTGATCAAGATGCCTGATACAGTGGACAATATCATCTTCAAGCTGGATAGTCAAGAGATAGTTTACACTGTGGATATGTTCTGAGATACTCTTAATCTGCCAGTGGAAACTCTAGAAAACCCATTTGTCGCACCAATTAACATAGAGATTATTGAATCTTTTATGAACCGGGTTGGCTATCAAGGTGTGGTGGATAAGGTGAACACTTTCTACACGAAGAATTTAGCTCAACCATGGCAAACAATGTTCAAGGTGTTTAATCGCTGCTTAACTACAAGAACATTTGGACATGATCAGACAAAGATCAACATTCTTTAGTTGTTTCATGTTGTGGTCAACCGTACAAATGTTGATTATGTTGCTCTTCTTTGGTGGGATTTCATGAATTGTGTATCTCAGAAGAAGGATGTCATTCAGTACCCTCGCTTCACCAAACTCATAATTGTTGATTTGATGAAGAAATTTTCATAAATTTCTGAAAGGATTGACAAGAATTATCATTCCATTAAGGATGATATTCCATTGGTGAGTGTATATGTAACTAGGAATGTGTTAGTTTGAGGGATACTGATTTTGAACGAATTTCTGACCGAGGAGATCTATGCCACTGATGATTACAAGGAGTATGAGACAGTGTTTGTTAAGGTAGTCGTTCCAATGAATCAACCGAAACCGGTTGTTTCTACCCAAAGAACGCATAGGTCAACACCTAGAGCCCATAAGACACCTACCCTTACTTCTGCTAGTCGTCAGGGGAAGAAGAGGAAGCAAATCGTTGAAGAATCAAGTTCAGTGCAAAAAATCATTAAAAATAACTATTAGACAAAAGAAGGTAGATGGAGGTGAGAAAGATGCGCAATCATATGATGATGTTGATGACTCCGATAATAGGTTAGAGCCCAGGAGTCATAAGGAGAATCCAGATTATGTTGATGATGATGATGATGACAAAGAAGAAGAGAAGGTAGATGAGGTAGAAGGAAATGAGATGGGTAGTTTGGAGATTAGGACTGAGAAGATGCAGACACCAATTCCCACAATACCTAGATCCCCTAGGATAAACTTATCTTCGGATAAGAATATTATTGAGGAATTAACAGATCACTTTCAAATCCTACTACATCCAAAGCTCCACACAAGCAAATACGCATTTCCGGCAAGTACAGTCATCTTCTGTTGTACTTCGCAGGATGTGCATGCGTCAAGGATATATGTTCAAGAACATGGAACGAAAGAGCGTAACAACTGATTATTTATGGAAGACTCACAAGAAAGTTGATCGAGTTCTTCATGAAATTGTACCATAAATCGCTGAAAGAGCTAAAGATAACTTGATTGAAAACAACTTGAAACCATGTATAGCTGAAACTATTATTGAAGATCATGATGCTTTCTGATCTGAAGTGCCTGATCTTATTTCTAAAGAATTTAATTCACATGCACCTCAGATCATAGAAGAACTTTTCAAGCAACCACAACCACTTCAACCAATACAACTTCATCAACTGATCTTAAAAAAAATTATATCTAAAGATGAAGAGAAGTCTTCAAGATCGAGCTAATGATATAGCATTGTCGGAGGTATTGAAGCGTAAGTTTGAAAAGTATTCTACCTCTAATACTTCTTGCAGGGATGATGCATCTCACTCACAACATTATGATGATCATCAAGACGATGATGCTCCTCCTGAGGGGGAGAAAAGAGTGAATAGACAAAAGACTTCTAAGAGTTTAAAGTCTGCAAGGGTTTCTTCGTCAAAACAACCAGCCAAAGATTCCACAACTTATGTGTATCCAAGCAACAACAACAAGAAGAATGGGATGCATGGGTAGAGGAAATAATTATTGACGAAGATGAGGTGATTCCTAAAGATGAAACACCTGAGCTAATCACATAATTTCAAAATGTTAATAAGCGTGTTCCAACTATCTTTGATCATGCGAGAATGGAGGCTACGCTGAATGATATGTTGAGTAATCAGTTCAATAATGCTGAAGAATATGCCTACCATTTGGAACAAGCAACAAACTTTATAGAGAATCAGATAGTTTGGGAAAGCATACAAGAGAACATAAGACGACCAATACCAATACCTCTTATATTCTTTGGACCACAAAGGAATCTAAATGAACCTCCACTGTATTTGTATAACAAAGATCTGTTCTTTCTTAAGAATGGAAATACAGAGGAGAAGAAGTTTATTCTATCGCTCCTAAAGATAAACGCAGAATGATTTCTAGAAGCTGATCTGGAAGAAATGATAAATCATTGGGTTCGTAAAGAATTCAAGAATTTTAATGAAGACGTACATTTGTCAATTCAACATTAGAAAGATTCATGGCATAAAAGAGTGTACAAGCAAAATCAAAAAAGAGTCAGAGACAATCTAGAAGACTATTTCTCTAATCACATGATTATAGTAGTTGTTAGAATCACTACTGATCAACCACATTGTAACAATCCGCATTTTTACGTCTTTTTACGTCAATAAATATTCCACTATTTATTTTAAACTTTACGCGTTCACTTTTAATTTTTAACGTTTAGTTAAATCGTGTAAACTAAAAATAAATATTCAACGAAAACGGGCATCAAACAAGTAAAAGATTACATCAAGCAAGTGTCATATAATTATTTTAAGAATAATTATTAACTTTTTATATTTTATTTTTATCGGTTACGTAAAACGCTTACATTTCGCAATAAAATACATTTAGGCATACCTGGAAATACCTATACCTATCTATACTCAAACAAATACCCACTATTATACCCACTACACAAAAATTAACTCAATTATTCACAAATTAAACATAGGGCCAGTTTTACTTTATCACATACACTTGATAATTAAATAAATTCACAAGTATACTTTCTTCATAACCCTACAAGAGTACCACATATCCCACATTACTATAAATTGTCTAATCTTATGTACCTTGCATCCAATGATAAGTCTCCCTCCTCATAGGGAGGAGGAGAGGTCTTACACTTTATACCCTTAACCATGACTTAACTAAGGTTAGTTTAAGGAAGGCACATGGTTAGTTGCAACTTAAGACAAGTAACCTATACATATTAACACACACACATTCATTCACTAGTAAAATCCTCAAAACTCTCTCCATTTCCAACAAATAAGCCCACGGCTCAAATTTATTATTTGGGGTTTTTATACAATTTTCTTCTAAAGTATTTCAAGTATTCAAGCCTCACTTGTATTCATATCTAAGACCATTCAAGAGTATTGGAAGGTTGGGTTTTGATTTAACAAAGAGTTATACAAGAAAACTAATTAGGGTAACACCCCCAAATTGTGTCGCAGCAGAATAAGGGTCCGGGGCGTGTTACTTCATAGATCAATAACACAAGATATATATATAGAACGACCAAAAAGTCGTTTTAAATCTGATACATTGGATTTAACAAATGTTTGATACAAATAGCCCGAAGCTTTAACTTGATCATTGTTATTATTTCAAGGATACTGGTTCCCAACACAAGAGTTTCCCAAAACATAATGCAACCATATCTTTAGCCTGACATCCAAAACAAAATCACCAATGTATCCTTGGCACCTTATGCTTACTGATCTCCTGAAAAACATTACTTTAAAACGTCAACAATAATGTTGGTGAATTCATAGGTTTGATAAATCATATATTGTAGGACCACAAGATTTCCCAAGTGTATGATAATGCAACAGATGCAAACATCATATAAATGTAATTACGTTGCCCTAAGCTCATGACACTGAAGCTCGACATAAATAAATACCATATAAATGGCCTACATTGCCCGTGATGATGTTCTAACCCGCAACATCCTATGTTCGACATGGTATACGTTCGTTTGCCCAGTGATAGCTAATCACCCGAACGGGGATGTCATTCCCAATAGATCTATTCATAACATTCGCGCTCACAATCCAGTAATTGACAGTTTACGATAATGGGCTCAGATAGGGTTATCGCTACTTAGGCAACACGTAATCATAATGTAAAAGTATCCACTTGTGTCCAGTTGTAAAACATTGCAAGTTTCTCACCCCAAAAACATATAAAACAAAAGCATGTAAAACGTGGGGCTATGAACTCACCTTGAGTGAGCGTACGTCAAGTATATCATAGATAATGCGTTACGCAAATTGTCATATGCAACCTATTTAATTTAAGGTCGTATAAGTACTAATCACATTGTGTAACTACTACCATATATCATTCTATATAGCTAATCACCATCTAATTGTTTTGGTAAAATTGTGTTTTAATAAGTTAAAAAATTTCCGTTGTAGTAAAACTGGCGTAACTTTCGCGTTTCAAGTCCGTTTTTCGCGTTTCTTATGTCCATGTTTTCGTATTAAGTCGAGTTATCAATATTTGACATTTTCATATTTTTAGTCCCCTGATGAACAGTACTTTTTACTGTTCACACCAGTTATAAAGTTATTTTTATATTTTTAGTTATCGTAAAACCCGTAAACGTCGTATTTTATTCGTTATAGCTCCGTTTTTAGCGATTCTTTCGAGCACGCTCTCGTAATTGAAAGTTCTATCTATTTTTGAGGTTTACAAAAATAAATGTTTCTGTCATGAACAGTAACTTTTATAAAAATAGTTTTAGAAAAGTATTTTTATACATTTCAAGTATATAAACTTGCGTAATTCATAACTTCTTCGTTTTTAATCAAAAAATTATGTTTCTTATTTTTTTGGAATCCTAAAATTATGTTTTGTATAATTTTTATAAAAGTTATTTTATAAATCCGTTTAATTAACGTATAACTCGTAATTAGCGTATTTTTTTCGTTGTTAATCCGTTTTTCGAGTTTCTTACCTTTTTAGAATCGTCATGAGTCGTATTATTTTTCTAAAATGTCAAACCCACTGTTGTAAATTCGGATTCCAAACAGCCCCTTAATATCAAAGTGTATACTTTTATAATAAACTTGTTTTATGTACTTTTCACTTTAGTAGTTTACCATAAATCCTTTATAACTATATTTGACATATGTGATACTTATATTAATGTCCAAGAGTTCATCCATTGTCCTCATAATCCCATGGTAATAATATTCACAAGATTACAAAGTTGTTTATCAACTTTTACTTGTAGCTTTTTAAGAAAACCATTAGAAACCCTAATCTTGCATTAACACTTCTCAAGCTTAACCAAGATTGTAAAACACATATGTATCCATTTATAACCTCAATATATCATCCATGTAACATGTGTACATATTCATAAAATCATGTTTACAAGAAAATCCATTTTTTTACAACGTTTCAGATATCCTAAGGTGATGATTTTGCTACATAGCACATTATATACATATAACTCATAAAATGAAAGTATAAAGGTTTATAGATGACCTTAGGATGAATGATGGTGATGAGAAATAAGTGCTAAACCCTTGCTTAGACTTAAAACCAAAGCTTGCACACTTGAAACCCTAGTTTTCCAAATAGAAACCCTAATCTTCCTTTCTTGCTTCTATACTTGTAAATGGTTAACCAAGGCTTGCAAACACCTTAGTATATCTTAGGAATGATGTGTGATGGTGTGTATGGTCTAGGAAAATCAAGGCATAGATTATGTATAAGGGGTGTTTTTGGTGAGTGGGTGAGTAAGGAATTGAGGAAAGAGAGAAGTGAATTTATTTTTTGGTAAATTTGGATAAGAATTATGTGTTTTCATCTCAAGTCATTTGCTAGTATAAATTGATATAGTTAGTCAAAAGGTTGCAAGAGTGATCAAGAAACAAGTTGAGTCATTTTGGAAGACCTTATGGTCTAGGTATGGTGTTCTTATGACATTGTCTTTTGATTTAATTAAAAAGTGTTTTACAAATACAAGTTGCAAGTTTTTCTTGATATTTCTTGGATATATATCACCAAATCCGGCCAACATTGATATATATGATATATTTTTATGATTTTTGAGTATTGGGTATAAATGTGGGTATTTGTTGAAGCGTAGAAAAGTTTTGGTGGTTCCGGGTATGCCTAAACGTATTTTATCACGATACGTACACTATTATTTACGTAAAACCAATTAAAAATTAAAATGAACAATTTTAATAATTATTTTCCAAAATAATTATCTTACACTTGCTTGATGTAAACATTTAAATGTTTTGATTGCCCGTTTACATTAAAACGATAATTTTTTAGCTTACGCGAGTTAACTTAACGTTTCCGTTTTAGGCAAAAGGTACAATACAAAAGATACATTGGGATTTATTGACGGACGTCAATGACCTTAATAACATGGGGTGTATATAGTCTCCCCCATTAAGGTAGCCTTGTCCTCAGGCTTAAGACGCGGGCACTTGTCGATGGTGCTGTCTTTTGTGAACAAATGTGGGTTTTCTTCCGGAAATTGATCCTCGCGTTCCTCGTATACTCTAGGACTCCCCCCATCGCTTGGAGCTTCCAACTTACCTTGACTAATGGAATGCGGCTTCGCTTCAACCGTTTAACTTCATGGTCCATGATCTCAACGGGTTCCTCAACAAACTGAAGCTTGTCATCAAAATGAAGTCCATCCAACAGAACGGCTAACGGTTCATCGGCATAGAACTTTTTCAAATTAGATACACGGTAATGTATTAGTGAACCCTGCTTAACTCTTCTGGAAGCTCGAGCTTGTAAGCAACCTCTCCAACCTTTTCTAATACCTTGAAAGGTCCAACATACCTAGGGTTTAACTTCCCCTGTTTGCCAAAATGTACGACCCCTTTCCAAGGCGAAACTTTAAGCATAACTTTATCCCCAACTTGGAATTCCATCAATTTACGCTTCAAATCGGCGTAACTCTTATGTCGATCACGAGCGGATTGCATCCTTTGCTTGATTTGTATGATTTTCTCAGTCGTCTCTTGAATTAGTTATGGACCGAGGATTTGATCTTCTCCAACTTCGGTCCAACAAATAGGTGAACGACACTTTCGACCATAAAGTGCTTCAAATGGTGCGGCCTTGATGCTAGCGTGATAGCTATTGTTATATGAGAACTCGACTAATGGCAATTGGTTAACCCAACCCTTTCCAAAGTCGATTGCACAAGCACGCAACATATCCTCGAGAGTTTGAATAGTCCTCTCGCTTTGTCCGTCTGTTTGTGGATGGTATGCAGTACTCATATCCAAGTTAGTACCTAAAGCGTTCTGAAGTGACCTCTAGAAATTGGATGCGAACCTCGAGTTGCGATCACAAATGATTGAAACAGGTATTCCATGCCTCGTAACAACCTCCTTTAGGTACATTCTTGCAAGTTTATCCATAGTATCAGTCTCTCACATTGGTAAGTAGATAGCAGAGTCTTAGTGTATCAAGTCAACAACACCCAAAATGGTGTCGTGCCCTTGCGACGACTTGGGAGCTTAGTGTCTAAATCCATAGTGATGTTGTCCCATTTCCATTCAGGTATCTTGGGCTGTACCAACAATCCTGATGGCCTTTGATGTTCAGCCTTGACCTTAGCACAGGTCAAACACTTGCTAACATAGGTGGCGATGTTTGCCTTCATATTCGGCCACCAATATAGCTTCTTCATATCTTGGTACATCTTGTCGGAACCCGGATGAATAGAGTATTTTGACTTGTGGGGTTCTCCTGTGCATAATAACAGTCTCAAATCAAGTCGCTCATAAACATGGGAACCAACTATTGCCATTGAAGCGTTTTAAAAAAGTATCAATCCGCACGCTCGGTTCCAACTTTTCCTTTCTAACTTTCTTCGGATCCTTAGCATTTTTAAGCAACATGCCCTCCCAACATTTTTGTTTCTTGATGGTTTTGGTTTTCGTGCTTCAGTTCTGCAGCATTTAAGATTTGTTGGGATAGATCCAAGCCAATAGTCATGACTAAGGCTCGAACTCTTAATGGTTGATCTCTCTCCTTTCTGCTTAGAGCATCAGCAACAACATTTACCTTTCCCGGGTGATAACGAATCTCACAATCGTAATCACTAAGAAACTCCAACCAACGACGTTGCCTCATGTTCAACTCTTTCTGATTAAGAATGTATTGTAGACTCTTATGATCAGTGAACACCGTGCACTTGGTTCCATAAAGGTAGTGCCTCCAAATCTTGAGATCGAACACTACCAGCTAAAGGTCCCAAATCATGAGTCGTATAGTTTTTCTCATGAATCTTCAGTTGGCGTGATGCATAAGCAATCACCTTTTCTCTTTGCATTAACACAGCGCCCAAAACCCTTCTTTGAAGCATCGCAGTAAGCGATAAAATCTTCGCATCCTTCAGGTAAGGCCAGGATTGGTGCACTATACAACTTCTGCTTCAACAGTTGAAAAGCTGCTTCTTGTTTATCACCCCACTCAAACTAGACCTTCTTCTGGGTAAGCTTGGTCATTGGTTTGGCGATCTTCGAAAACCCTTCAATGAATCTTCGATAATACCCAGTAAGACCTAAAAATTGACGAATCTCCGTTGGCGACTTAAGAGATGCCCAAAATTTAATGGATTCGATCTTGGCGGGATCCACATGAATGCCATCACTATCAATCACGTGACCAAGGAACTGTACTTTGGGAATTCTAAATAATTCACACTGGAAATTTGCATTTACACAGCCTCTATCTTAAGCAAATTCTAAAATTAGCTTGAGTGCTCTTCGTTGTTCTTGCTTTGATTCTTTGAATATATCAGAATATCATCAATAAAGACAATTACGAATTTATCCAAATATGGTTTGCACACCCGATTCATAAGGTCCATGAATACGGCAGGTGCATTTGTCAAACCAAATGGCATAACTTGAAATTCATAATGGCCGTAACGGGTTCTAAAAGCGGTCTTCAGAATGTCTTCTTCTTGAACCCTCAGTTGGTGATAACCTGACCTTAGGTCGATCTTCGAGTAGACACTCGACCCTTGAAGCTGATCAAATAGATCATCAATTCTTGGAAGTGGATAACGGTTCTTCACCGTTAGCTTGTTCAATTCCCGATAATCAATGCACATCCGGAATGATCCATCTTTCTTCTTGACAAATTAGACAGAGCCTCCCTTGGGTGAGGACTAGGTCTTAATAAATCCTTTGGTCAGATTAGTTATTTTTTAGTTGCTCCAACATCTCTTTCATTTCAGAAGGTGCCAATCGATAAGGCGCCTGAGCTACGGGTGCAACACCAGGTATCAAATCGATTTCAAATTCCACTTGTCGAGTCAGAGGAAGACCCGGCAAGTCCTTAAGAAATACTTTAGGAAAATCTCAAACTATTGGTACATCCTCAAGTCGCTTCTTCTTCGACTTGTGTTCAACAACTTTGTAGTAACATGTGCCAAAAAGACTGGACATCCTTTTAGCATGTATTCTTGTGTTTTGGAGTACGAGATGATGTGCAGACGAGCCTCGTGTCCCTGGTTGCTTCCGTCACCATGAACAATTAATGTTTCATTTCCCCAGGGGATACGAACGATCTTCTCGGCACACACAATGATTGCTTGGTACTTTGCCAACCAATCCATACCAATTATAGCGTCGAAACTACCAAGTTCTACGGGCATTAAATTTATGTTGAATGGGTGGTTCAGGAGATTTAATGTGCAACCCCTAAGGATAGTGTTTAACCCAATTATCCTCCCGTCAGCTAGTTCGACATCATAATAGTGATCTAAGGTAGATGGCGTGATATCCATTTGGGAACTAAATGCAGTAGACACAAAACTCCTATCGGCACCAGTATCAAATAATATAGAAGCATAGCGGTTGTTGAGAAGGAACGTACCCGTCACGATATTGGAATCTGGGTTTGTCCCTGCATGTCCACTAAATTTAACACTTTGACTTGGAGCCCCTGTCATAACATCTTGATTTTCCACGGTTTTTTGTTGTTCTTTAGTTTGGCATTCCCACTTGAAGTAACTCCTGGAACCTCTACACTCGAAAGCAAGTAGGATTTGGCCTTGTCCCAGTGCACCTTGATTGTTTTGCATTGTTGGCATTTCCCGCTACCCTAAACTCTCGACAAATGGCCAAATTTGTTGCATTTGTGGCATTTTGGAGCACACAGACCGTCGTGGTGATAGTTGCATTTAGCGCATAGGGGTTTAGATCCCCCGTATGGCTTCTTTTCACCAGTCCCTGCAGTATAAGCCCTGCCAGTGTTCTGCCTCTTGTTCTGTTGTTGTTGGTTTTGATTGTTTCGGGAAGTGTTTTCAAACTTCCTTTTGTTCTCTGCCTGTCTTTTAGCGAATGGTGATGACTTTCTTTATCCATTAGTTCAGTGGCCTTTTAAAACAAGCCTCTGTAAGGTTTTCGACTTTGATGCTACATATTTCACCATGATCATGTCAGGCAATCCGCCGATGTACCTTTCAATCTTGTCAGACTCCTCAGGAAACATCCTAACACACAGCAGTGCTAGTTCCTGGAAACGTTGGTTGTACCCTATCACATCAGTACCCTTCACTTTCAAATTCCATAATTCAGCCTCGAGCTTTTTCATCTCGTTCCTTGGGACAGTAATTGTCAGTCATTTTTTTCTCAGGATCGGCCATGTCATGATATGCAACATTATGATCTTCGACAGTCCAACAAACATGGGAATTCCACCTTGTTGAGCACCTGCTAGAAGAGTACAAGTGTGGAAAACTTAATTGATTGTTCCACAGAGCAGTTGAGTTGCTTATGCGGAAAACAGTCTCCATCCTTTTCGCGAACCATTGAATTATTGAATTAATTCAACAACTCCTCAGTGCCTTTAAATATAGGGTTTTAACTCATAAAGTCTTGGTAAGTACATTCTCGAACAATGCGTTTAGTCCTTCTGCCACTCGTTCCCGAAGTGTGGCTGTCATCACCATTGTTGTTTGCATCACGTGCCGCCAAAGCGGCAGTGACACCTTGGTTAATCATTGCTTGAAGTTGGGCATTAGTGACCAATGTGGTGGTGGTTGCTGTTGGGGCTGGGGTTGTTGTCACCGGTGTTGACCTTGTGGTCGTTTGGTGCAATTTTTCTTCAATCACAAGAAAATACAATACCAGTTATATTTCATAAAATCATTAACTTGACATTGACATATACATGATATATTAAGTGAAGATTACATCACACAGTGAAATATACAAATCTTGAATTGTAATCAACAATGATTAACCAAATCGACATTCATTCATAAAAAATTCGATTACAAACAGTGACATAATACAACCATTCCATATATAAATTGGAAAAAACATACTATGAATGGTTTAGATATAAAATGATCCATAATGATTAGAGTTAACAAAATAAAACTAACAACCTAAAGCCCTTCCTAGCCGGATTAACCCGTAATACTTAGTAGGCTATATATACAAAATGACTAGCCTTAACATGATCTAATCTTATGAACTGACTACCAGCTTCCCTATTGGCAACTCGGCTGTGCAGGACCTCCAACGGGTCCCTGTTGTCCCTGTAGTGCGGTAACCTTCCCATGTAGTATGGTCACCTGTCCCTGTAATGACTGTATCACTGTCAATGTCTGTATAAGCTGCTGCTGTCGGGTACGATCAGCTGTCCTCAACTCTCTCATCTCTGCAGATCTCCTATGGTCTTGCCTTCAGCATCTCTGAAGTCACAGCCTGTCTCCTACGATCTTGCAGCCAGGCAACTCTCTATACTCTAACATCTGACCCAGTTTCGGTAGTGTACAGTCACTTAACCTCTTGCGGGTAAGATCACTCGCATCCATCGATCGCCTCCAAGCCTCTCGGGAAAATCTAGCCTCTGTCTCCATCTGATGACGTGTATATGCATGTGCTCGTCTGTCTCTAAAACAACTTTATGAGCCGGACCAGCAAATAGCTGTCTCTGACTCTGCTTATCGGTCTAACCTCATATAAATTCTCATCGTGTCTTGCCTAACCCTGTCTCAATGCTGTCATATGTCAAACCAACTTCTGTATCAGTACTACTAGTGCCCCCAGTAGGGTCTCAAACTAATCTAATCCAACGAGTCGGTGTGATCTAAATTTTTTTTTTTTATCAACCTCTCTCTCCGGATCACGCCTGATCTCCCTATCCATAGTAGCTACAAAGCCATAGTCTGCCCTAAGACCTCCAGCCGGTCTAGCAGCAGCAGCAGATGAGCTCTCTCCTACCTCGTATCTAGGACCAAGAGCGATACCTACATCTCGAGGTTGTCGGTGGTAAGGTAACCTTGGGTTTGTCCTCCTACGACTAGAGAGGGTAGTACAATGGTAGTTATGTAGGTAGGGAAATGATCGTTAGGGCTAGGGGAAAAAAGGGTGGTGGTATCCTGATGATGGTGCCTCTGATCTGGTAGGGGAGCAGATGAAGGGTAGGTGGTAATGGTAGAGAATAGGAAGTAGATGCGGCCTTAGCTCTCATCGGATCATAGCAGCTCAATAGCCTATTGAATGAATGGGGCTTAGGGAGGGGTGGTGCTGGAGATATACCTGATGAGGGTGGTGATAGTGGTTAGCTTTTTAGGATGGAGTTGGATATCGGTGGGAAGTGGTGAATGAAGACCATGGGGAGAGCGGTGATGATGGTGGAGTAGATATAGCGAGAAGTCTGGCAACCTCTGCATCAGACCATATTGGTGTAGGTACTAGAGCTGGAATAGAAATCCTAGCTGTCACACGATATGCAGGGTGTGGTGGTGGTGTGGCGCAGACTCATCATTTAGTTCCGAACGGCTCTATCTCCTCCTTCAGATGGGGCAGATTAGTAGGCTCCGCCCGCGCAACCCCCCCATCCACCTCAGCGTACCTATAGTTTTAAAGCAACAAACTTAGAGGTCGGCCAACGGAAGGAACTCGAGTGTGCTCCTCCTCTTCCTCATCCTTATCAGCCTCCATGTCAATATCATCATCCTCATCATCCTCTAATGACCCCTCCTTGTCATCACCGTCATCTTCTCCATCGGCCGGGATAAACGGACCAGGATCCCTAACGCTGGGGTCCTCATCGTCATCCTCCTCCGGGTCCGCCTCAGGATCGGACTCTAAGACATAGTCAGGTAACTGAGTAGTGGGTGAGGCATCCTTAGCATCTGGCTTATCCTCAGCAACACTCTCATCATCAGCATGCTCTGGGCCTGGAACATAATCTGGCGAAGGTGGTGCCTGCTCTGGCTCCTCATGGCTAGGCACGTAATCTGGAGAGGGTAGGGCCTGAAGTCGGGCTCCTACGTAGGGGTCCATCTGGCATTCCCAGGCAGCTCAAGGTACTCGTGATTTCATCGGCTTCGTGTGATCCTTATGTCTGATTAAACTCTCAATATGGGCTAGAAACATCTGTGTATGTAAACCCACGATTTAATCCGGAATCATGAATTGACTGAATCTGAAAAATTCAGAAATAGCGCTTATATTAGTATTTAATATAAGACTCTTAATAGTAATATACATTTATATCATAACATGTATATTTAATTAGGATATGAATCTAGTCCAACCAAACTAATGCAACAGTAGTGTTTGCAATGAATGTATGCAATATGTTTGGTCCCGTGGTAAAAAACCCCTTTGTATGAATTCGATGTTTGAAAACGGTTATTAGTCCAAGCAAAAACATTTGAACCTGGTCTTCTCTTTAACCTTGGTCTTGATAACTAATTTGTAACACCCCCAATGGGGTCACAACGGAATACGGGGTCCGGGGGTGTTAATTCATAGATCAATTTCACAGTTATATAGAACGACCAAAAGTCATTTTAATACTGATACATTGGTTTTAACAAATATTTGTTACAAATAGCCCGAATGCTTTAATTGTTCCTTGTTATTTTTCATTAGATACTGATTCTCAAACACATGAGTTTCCCAAGATACATAATACAACCATATCTTTAGCATTAATCCAAAACAAATTCCCATATGTAGCTTCTGGCACCTTATGCTTACTGATCTCCTGAAAATATGCTTTAATATGTCAACAATGATGTTGGTGAATTTTTAGGTTTGTAAATAGTATATTGTTGGGACCACAGATTTTCCTAAGTGTATGATAATTGCAACAGAGCAGACATCAGTATAAAGATGTATTTACGTTGCTTAAGCTCATGACACTGAAGCGCGACTAAATGAAATACCTTTAAATGACCTTCATTCACCGTTAATGATGTTCATAACCCGCAACTCCTTTATGTTTGACATGGTATACGTTCATTTGCCTAGTGATAACTAATCACCCAAACGGGGATGTAATCCTAATAGATATATTCATAACATTCGTGCTCACAATCCAGTAATTGATAGTTCACGATAATGGGCTCAGATAGGGTTATTGCTACTTAGGCAACACGTAATCATAATGTAAAATTATCCACTTGTGCCAGTTTATAAAACATTACATGTTTCTCACCCCAAAATGCTGATAAAACAAAAGCATGTAAAACGGGGGGCTATGAATCTCACCTATGTTCTGAGTGAGCATACGTTCAAGTATATCACAGAATAATGCATCAACGAATATCGTCAGATGCAACCTATTTTATTTAAGGTCGTATTATAAGTACTAATCACATTGTGTAACTACTACCATATATCATTCTATATAGCTAATCACCATCTAATTGTTTTGGTAAAATTGTGTTTTAATAAGTTAAAACGTTTATAATTTCCGTTGTAGTAAAACTAGCGTAACATTCGCGTTTCAAGTCCGTTTCTCGCGTTTCTTATGTCCATGTTTTCGTATTAAGTCGAGTTATCAATATTTGACATTTTCATATTTTTAGTCCCCTGATGAACAGTACTTTTTACTGTTCACACCAGTTATAAAGTTATTTTTATAGTTTTAGTTATCGTAAAACCCGTAAATGTCGTATTTTATTCGTTATAGCTATGTTTTTAGCGATTCTTTCAAGTACGTTCTCGTAGTTGAAAGTTCTATTGATTTATGAGGTTTACAAAAATAAAAGTTTCTGTCATGAATAGTAACTTTTATAAAAATAGTTTTATAAAAGTATTTTTATACATTTTAAGTATATAAACTTGCGTAATTCATAACTTCTTCGTTTTTAATCAAAAAATTACGTTTTCTTAATTGTTTTGGAATCCTAAAATTTTGTATAATCTGTTTAAAAATACCTTCTACTTTTATGTTTTGTTAATTTTATAAAAGTTATTTTATAAAAATCCATTTAATTAACGTATAACTCGTAATTAGCGTATCTTTTTCGTTATTAATCCATTTTTCGAGTTTCGTACCTTTTTGGAATCATCGTGAGTCGTATTATTTTTCTAAAATGTCAAACACCACTATTGGAAATTCGGATTCCAATCCCTGCAATACCAGTATTTACACGATAACTTGTATTTAACTATTACATTTCAAACCTATGAATTTCACTCAACCTTTGTGTTGACCCTTTTTAGCATGTTTATCTCAGGTAATTGAGCAAGTTGCGGTACGGAGTGGCATGGACTCAAAGATGGCTGAACTGTTATCATTCAAACATAATGTTTTAGATTTTGGGATCTGCATTTTGTAAAAACTCTGATTATAATGAATGATAACTAAATTTTTCCAACAACGTCTCTTTTAAAGTTGTTTTCTATGATTATGATTGTTGTATCCATGAAGTAATACCCCAGATTAGCTTCCGCTGCTATATTGTAAAAATGGGGGTGTTACATGTAAACACCTTAGTATATCTTAGGAATGATGTGTGATGGTGTGTATGGTCTAGGAAAATCAAGGCATAGATTATGTATAAGGGGTGTTTGTTGCCGTGGGTGAGTAAGGAGAGAAAGAGAGTGTTTTTGTTTGATTTTTGGTTAAGTCTTGTGTTGTATGAGTTCTCTTACTAGAAGTGCATGTATATAAGATATAGATGGTCAAAAAGATTGCAATAGTGGTCAAGAAACAAGATGAGTAATTTAGGGAAGACCTTATGGTCTAGGTATGGTGTTCTTATGACATTGTCTTTTGATTTAATTAGAAAGTGTTGTACAAATACAAGTTGCAAGTTTTTCTTGATATTTCTTGGATATATATCACCAAATTCGGCCAAACATTGATATATATGATATATTTTTATGATTTTTGAGTATTGGGTATAAATGTGGGTATTTGTTGAAGCGTAGAAAAGTTTTGGTGGTTCCGGGTATGCCTAAACGTATTTTATCATGAAACGTAATAAATTTACGTAACCAATAAAAATAAAATGAACAAAGTTAATAATTATCCTCAAAATAATTACTTAACACTTGCTTGATGTAAACATTTAATTGTTTGATGCCCGTTTACATTGAATGATCATTTTTAGCTTACGCGATTTAGCTTAACGTTTACGATTTAAAAGCAAACGCGTACAATACAAAAGATACATTGTGAATTTATTGACGACGTCAATGACCCTAAAACACGGGGTGTTATAATAAGACGGAATGGCGTGCCTTGCCATGATTACTTCAAGGCCGTCGAGTTTGTTTAAGAGCAAGAGGACGCATAACTCGATCAACAATGTCATAAATGCTATTATCGAGATGAGGATATGCTTCCATGATGTGTCGATAAAGACGAGTCAAGAACATGCCATATAGAAGATTTGCGGTTGGATTAGCTCTAGCACATTTGATTCTTTTGATAAAGAAGAAATCAAGATTGTATTATTCCTCGGCAACAACACAATACAACATGTAAGCAAGACAAGCGGGGAGATGGTCCCGATGTCCTCCTAGTCCGAACACATTCTCTCGAATGAGTTCTTCCCATTGCTTCATGTCAGGGCTTAGTTTTTTAATGAGGATTTGATTTGGAGTAAGAGTGACGGTTTGACTCTTAATGGTATGGTCTACCATGACACGTTCCAATTCAAGAAGTCGACGAATATCGTCAGGAGTAGGAAGGTCGGTGGAATATGGTCCCTCGGTTTCTTGAGAATACTCAAGAGATGCAAGGTCCCACTCGTTGGTAAAAACGGCTTGACCGTTGTAAGGAATTTTGAGGATTTGACCGAATTGAGCAAGAGTGAGAGTTATGAATTCATGTTGAATCATAAAGGAGATGAAAAGATAGCCATATTCATCGGTTTGAACCGTGACTTGACTGTAGAAGTCTAAAATAAATCTCAGAACAATCGGTTCGTTGATTTTAAAGAGAAAATCGAAGCGAATGTTTGTGAAGAGACACTCGATGTTGTTGGATTTGTAGTAGGCTTGATCAACAACACGACCTTCGTGAATGTTGCGATTTTCAATGGATTTGTAGAATTATTTTCTATTGATTCAAAAAGTATACATTTAGAAATGTACGTTTGATGGACAAAATAGTGTTGTTTTTACCATGTTTTTGGCATGAATCAACAATGTATAAACTTTGTTAAAAAAATATGAAAGTATATTTATGATAATTTCGAACCAAAAATTTGTGACTCAATTTAGTGTTTTGATTCAATTCAATCATGAATGTAGTGTTCCTATGACTACGGGTATCATTATAGTTATGGAAATCCTAGACAAAAATAAAAAATATGAAAATGATGAAGAACACCCGATTTTGATTGGGAGCAAAATTGGATGAAATCAAATGAAAAGAATGATGAAAAACTTACAATTGATGTTGTTGATTGATTTGTTTGTAATTGCTCCTTGCGAATTTTGGTTAATGGGATGATTTGAAGTTTGATTTTGGTGAATATGGTGGTGGGTTTTTCGTCACAGCAGGTGGAAAAGGGAAAAAGGAAAAAAAATTGGTGTTTGGCAATGTATTTTTGAATGAAAAAGGGAAGTTTGTTTTTCCAGTGGCCGGCCCCCTTAAATAATTAAGGGGGCCGCCCAACTTACACGGCCGATCCCCTTAATTTTAAGGGGGCCGCCCTCTGAAAAAAAAGTTTTCTTCGATTTTTGGCCATTTTTGTGAGAATGATAAGTGTCAAAATACGTTGGAATATACTAGTAATATTATTTCATATAATCGAGAAGGAATACTTAACATTTTTAATTAACTTTTCATTAATAAAAAATTGATTACTTCAGATGAGATAATCAAGTAGTTAAGTCGAAGGAAGGATTAACGAGGATTAAGTGACTTTTGTCACACCCCCAAAATCGGACGGCAGCGGAATAGTAACATTGGGGTGCGACTTAAAGGCACAAGGGACAAGTCACAGAAAACGACCTCAAAAGAGACGTTTAAATAAATTTCACATTCGTTATATTAAAATCA
>BQNB010011258.1:47635-81883 GCA_026074375.1 Tanacetum coccineum | reverse complement strand
TTAATTTTTAAAAAATAAGGTGAAAGTGGGTTTTTTAATTAAATTAAAATAAAAATTAATCTAAACCATTAGATGAAAATAAAATGGTGTGTAAAATGCCTCTGTTGGCATTAAAACAATATTTTACTTTCTCGTACTCGTATTATTATTATTATTAGTATTACTAGTATTATTTTTATGTGTGTCTTGTATTGTTTGTTTGTTATTATTTGCAGGTAGAAAAAGAAAAATATGAATTCGTGTACGAATGCTCTATCTTTAGCTTCGTGCAATTTTGCTGAATTCGTCACGCGTATAATAAAGGAAGTATTATCCTATTTTACTTTTCTGATTTATCTTTTCTCTATAATATTTTTCGCATTAGGGACAATGCTCATATTAAGTATGAGGGGAGATAAATGAGAAAACTAAAATCTTCAAAAGTATATAATATATACTTATTTATGTTTTCAAAATAATATATATATATATATATATATATATATATATATTAAAAGTAGTAATAAAATGTATAAAAACTTAAATTTTGGAAGAAAAAGCATTTTATTGATCATTAAAGCAAATATGACTCTGTGGAGGTGACATGTGTCACTTTGCCACATCACATTGCCTTATCACCATGACACATCATCTCCTTTAAAAAAAATTTGGAAAATTTTTTTTTCTAAAAAAAAAAAATTTTCAAAAAAAAAAATTCAAAATTTTTTTTTCCAAAATTTTTTTTCCGAAAAAGAAATTATACCCAAAAAAATTCTAGTGCATCACAATTTTATTTTTTGTGCATCATGTTTATATGTTAATGCATCACAGTTATAATTTATTGCATCATTCATATGAAATGTTGCAGTGCATCACACTTTAAAGTTCAGTGCATCATGTTTATAAATTACTGCATCACGGTTATAAGTATGGTGCACCAAGGTTATAAGTTACTGCATCATTGTTGATGCACAAGACTTATAACTATGATGCATTAGCTTATAATGCATCACTGTTATAAATTTGGTGCATCAAAGTTTTAACTTACTGCATCATAGTTATCCTTTTGTAGAATCAATATCTTAACTTACAACATCATTGTTATATATTTAGTGAATCATTGTTACTACATCATAGTTAACTATGATTCTTGTATCTATACAAGTAATCCACCTTTTTATATCATTAGTGCATCACATGCATTTTTTGTTCATTATATTTAATTTTATTCACATGTAGTTATATGTTTGGTGCATCATGGTTATAAAAATTGCATCATAGTTATAAGTTTGGTTAATCAATTATGATGTAGTAACTCATAACCATGATGCACCAAAACTTATAATTATGATGCACTAGAACAATTTTTAGAGAAAAAAAATAAAATTTTCACAAAAAAAATTCGAAAAATAAAAATATTTCATTAGTGCATCACAAGCAATTTTTGGTGCAATATAGTTATAATTGTCGCATCGTAGTTATAACTTTGGTGCATCATAGATATAAGAATTGCATCATAGTTATAAGTTTGGTGAATGAACTAAGATACAATATAATTTTGTTGGGTATAAAACTTTTTCTAGAAAAACATATATTTGAAAAAAAAATTGTAAAAAAATAATGTGGGAAAAAAAAAAATTATAAATATTTTCAAAAGTTTAGTGCATCATGTTTATAAATTACTGCATCACATTTATAAGTATGGTGCATAAATGTTTAAATTATTTGCATCATTGTTGATGCACAAATTTTTAACATTATGCATTAACTTATAATGCATCACTGGTATAAGGTTGGTGCATCAAAGTTTTAACGTACTGCATTATAGTTATTCGTTTGGGGAATCAATGTTTTAACTTGCAACATCATAGTTATAAGTTTAGTGCATCATTGTTATAAGCAGCTGAATCATAATTTTAAATTAGGTGCATCATAGCTATATGTTACTGCATCATAGTTAACTATGATTCTTTTATCTATACAAGTAATGCACCTTTTTAATATACATTAGTGCACTCAACACATGTACTTTTGGTTTCATTATAGTTAGTTTAGCATTTCGTAGTTATGTCTGGTTCATCCATGATTACAGAATAGCCAAATCTACGCCCCAACCCATCACTGCTCATAACAAGTGACATCCCGTGGTGAACTTCCATAAACAAAATAATGATCTGTAGTAACTTATAACCCTGATGCCACTAAAACTTATAATTCAATGCACTAGAATCCATTTTTTTGGACGAAAAAAAATTGTCAACGAAAAATGATTAAGAAAAATCTAAATATTTTATTAGCGCATCACATGCAAATTTTGGGCATTATAATTATAATTACCACATCGTAGTTATAACCTTGGTGCATCATAAATTATAATTGTGCTTCATTAACTTATAAACATGATGCTCTAAAAACATAACTGTGATGCACTAGAATTTTTGGTGAATGAATTATGATGCAGTAAATTATAACTGTGATGCATTGACTTATAAAAATGATGCACTAAAAACATAACTGTGATGCACTAGAATTTTTTTTTCAAAAAAAAATGTTTTGAAAAAAAAAATTCGGAAATTTTTTTTTCAGAAAAAAAAAATTTCTAATTTTTTTTCGATAAGGTGATAAGGCAATGTGATGTGGCAAGGTGACACATGTCACCTCCACAATCCATCTTATCTTTTTTATTATAAAAATCTTTTTATTTTACCCCAACTCTCTCTCTCTCTCTCTCTCTATATATATATATATATATATATATATATATATATATATATATATATATTATATATAAGATACTAGACGAGTACCCGCGCATAACGGCGGGAATTCCTAGCGGTAAATAATTGTAGTGATAAAAAAAGTTTATAGGTTATAAACAAAAATAATAAAAGTTTGATGATTTGGAGATTAAACATAATATTTTGAAACCCGGTTCGACCCAACAGGTTCAACCGGTTATGGGGTGAAAAACGGGGTCAATTGTATTTATAAGCCACAAAGAATTCTATATTTACAAATCAGTTACCAATCACAACTTTTAATGCATTAAATCCGGCCTAGATATTTTTGTCATGTCTATTAATTTTACCAATTCTCATTTAAATGTCAAGATTATTAGTTTCTAAGGCTTGTACATTTAGTTTCCAAAACTTGTACATTTCTAAGTTTTTCGTCACACATTTAATGTCAAGATTCTTAGTTTTCAAGACTTGTACATTTAGTTTTCAAGGCTTGTACATTTTTCAACTTTCAACATCCTACTCTTTTCAAGAATGTGTGAAAAATGTTTTATAATGTAAGTTAAGAAGTCTAGATATAGATAGTAAGACTTTGAGCCCAAGACTAATGCTACATCTAAGGATTCAGCTAATAGAGATTAATGAAAATCTAATCATGCAAAAAATATAACACGTCTAAATAAACATACTAAATATGACACGCCTAGAATAATTATGTATAGATAAAATGTATCTTTTAATGTTAGTTATAAAATTTACATAACCCCCAGACCCCTAGTCACCATACACAATAAAAATGTATCTTTTAAATGTAAACGTTTATTGTCGTCCTAAAAATATTCGATAAAGTAATTAAACTCAATACATGTCGTGTTCCTAAGCAATAACTGGATGCAAAGATTGCTAGCTCTCAGGAAACTTCATTCATACCCCATTCATGACATTTCATAATAGAATATACTGGTGCAAAGAATGTAGAATCCAACAGCTTTCTTCGTTCATCGTATACTTTTCTTGTTGCCATGCCTCATGGCCTAAATGATGTGTAGTTTCATCTGCATTATCAGTAACACTCGTTTGCATCTATAAAAAAACTTGAAAACTGATAAACCTTCAAAATATATAACATAAAACCCTTAAACATGCAAATCATTACAATTTCTATTAAAATATTAAAAAAGTACCTAAAAACTTTTAGCGACTGTTGTACGAGCCGGCGCAGCAGCCGGCGGTTCCTTTTCTAGGGCGTGCAACCGTATGGTTGTGGGGGGCAGCCGACGGTGGCTAGAGAGAGAGAGGGAGTGAATGAGAATTGATTGTGAGAATGAGGAATTGTGTCATGCGTTTATAATGGATTTATATAGGCATATGGCTTATAAAGTAGCATTAATATGAATTTACAATCTACAATTCAAATTAACAATCCCCATTAATGAAAATAAAATTTAAAATTAACATGGTTGAAAACGTTTTTTAATGTGTTGAAAATGTTTTGGCAAATTATATGAAATGGTTAAAAACATTTTTATGGCTTTGACAGATTTCCTTAAATAGATTTCTACTTTTCAATTCTTACTCTTTTCAAGAGTAGGTGAAATTTCCATTATAAAGTAGTAAATATTTTTATATTATATATATAATGATTAATAGTAGTAATAAAATGTATAAAAACTTAAATTTTGGAAGAAAAGGCATTTTATTGATCATTAAAGCAAATCTGACTCTGGATCGATAACTTTACTAGCATATCTATACTCATTACCATTGAAAAGTGGTATTGCCAGAACATCCGAGTGATACGAAAGTATTCACAATGAAGATGGAAATCCTTCTAGAGCCAACATTAAACAAGCTCTTGGTAGGTGACATGTGAGATCCTCTTGAGGATCAAGCTTGTGACAACTGGAAAGAAACGATGGTGCGATTCTTTATGAATCAAACTTGTTCCAGGAAGTGAATTGACGAGTAGTTTTTGAAAAACCTTTCGATGTGTTCAACAACTGAATTTTCTAGCACATCGAATGTGTATATCTTTCAAAACAAAAGTGTTTCTGATGAAAATTGATCTTTAGATTATAAAACTCTCGATGTGTCACAAAACTCTTTCCAGAGTGACACGCGACTGATTTTCAAATCAATTTCTCATTAATCAGTGGGTTTTAATCCACTGGTTCACTCATTCTGTGCTTTGTCTACTTTGAGACGCTCCGGTTTGAGAACGGCTAGTGCAGCTGCGAAACCCTGTCAAGGAGATTCTTTGGAATTCTACCTGATCACAGGCAGTATTTATACTGACAAACGGGGAACCGTGGTTCTTGCAACCTTATTCAACGAAAGTGAACAAAGACACTTTCGTGTGTTTATTACTAACATATACTTGCAGGAATCCCGACGGTAGCAGCTGCTGGACAAAGACATGTCAATTCACAACCCCATGCTCACACTTCATATTCCTAATCAAAGACATCATGATAGCTGAAAGACTTACAACACAGCTTCCGCTACTCTGATGCTTGCTATCATGATCCAGAAAAGTGTGAGCATGCCGGTCCGAAGGTCACAACATCACATGGAGGCAATACTTCACAACAAGGATGATTAAGAGATTTACTGTGGCTGATGATCTCAAAGAAAGCTCAAAGATCACACAAGTCTAAGGAACAAAGCTCAAGGACCACTACAAGATGTACAATGAAGTCAATGAATGAAGAATCAAAGTATACGAGCTAAAGTCAGAAGAACAACTCATAGAATGCTAAAATTCAAATTGTATTTTCTGGGGTGACCTCCCTTAGGGGGAGATTGTTAGGATTAAGAAAAAGACTCGGTCACCCCATGCTTTCTTATATTTAGCATAGCTCATAGTTTTTATTAGTAATCGTATGATTTATGGTGTGGGCCGGGTCTTTACCCACTGTAAGCCCACACCATAGCCCGTTTTATGGGGCATTTTTGTAAGAACTATTTAAACCCTCTCCACACATGGAGAGGGTGTTGGTGAAATCATTTGACACACACTTCTAAGTGTGTTTTTCCTCATTTTCTCTCCATTCATCTCTCTCTCTAACTTTCTCTCTCTAAAGATGACTACTTCCATATTTGAGCTACTTAGACCACCGGATCTGAATTTCTTTGATTCTAACAATTGGTATCAAGAGCCATGGTTACACTCTTGGGTCAGTTTTACTTTGTTTATGGTCCGGTTGGTCTCGTGTCCCAAATCTGTCATTTTTATCATTGTTTGTTGTTACTGTTCATGTCACTATTCCGGTTACGGTTTATGTGTTGGTCACTGTTCACGATGTTACTGTTCATCATGGTTTATATTTTTTTAAATGTCAAGAACATGTGGTGTGGTTGTTGATGATAATTTTGGTCTCTTATTTGTGTTTAATGTTCAAATCTGTTATTTTTTATTGTGCTTAGAAGACAAGTTTGAAGAACAAATCTGAGTTTTGTATTATGTTTCTTGGTTGCGTTTTGATGCAAGAGAAAAAGACAAAATACAGATCCAGAATTTAAGGGAAAAGTACAAAAAAGTACAAAAATTCTGCAGGTTGCGTTTTGCCTCTAAAAGCTGCGTTTTGGGTGTTGCGTTTTGACAGGTTGGCTGCGTTTTGACGTTGCGTTTTGCCAAGATGAAGACCCTTTTTGCAAGAATATAGAAAAGAAATGCTGCCAAAATTTTGTGTATGTTGCGTTTAAAACGCAAGACAGCTTGCGTTTTGGCTATGGTGACATGCCTGGTTGCGTTTTGCCACCCAAGACTCAAACTGAGTCAACTCGGTATTTACCGAGTTGACCCGGTCAACTCAAGTGAGTCTAGTCTGTACACAACAAGAAAAGAGGAAGACACAAGAGACTAAAATTAAACCACAAGAAAAGGAAGGTCAGAACAGACTTGAAACACAAACAGACTCTTACCATATCAAGAGGAACAACAATGAACAAAGAACTAAATAGACTCGATGCCAACACTTAACACAATCAAGCAAACCCACATCACTAATCCAACATCATCTAATCATATACCCTTCATCACAAACCAACGACAACACATCTCAACAACTACTCCACCCTCATCTCACCCATCTCTAAACTCGAATGAAAACCGAAAACAGCATAACAAATAAAACAAGATCTCAGATTGGGATTCGTATGGTACAAGTAACTGTTTAGATCAGATAAAGATCACACACACGAAATCCATACCTCTTCATCGATCTCTTTTGGGTATTACCCTTTTACTATTTGAATTTAAGGAATGATTTATAACATTCATATTACAATCATTCTCCCTTTCGTTTAAAGATCAAACACAACAAGAAATACTCATACATTGAGAAGACTTCATATTCGACTTCTTTTCGACTTCTTTTATTCGACTTCTTTTATAAAAGAAGTCGAATATGTATGGGTACAATTACATGAAGAAATACATGAAGAAGTCGAATGGAGTCTGCGTATGGAATAGATCATTTGCGTCTGCTTTCTTTTGTGTGTCATTATGTGTTGATCGAATAAAAAGAGATAAGGGAGGATTCATTTTGTGCGTGTGACTGGACAACGAGTTGTGATTAGGGTTGTGTTAACTTGTTGTTGACTGCGATTTGAGACAAGCAGAAGGTTGTTGTGTTTGATTGATATAGGAAGGAGATGGTAGGCGTCATGTTTGTAACTGAGAGAATATGGGGGCGGATGTATTGAGAAAAAAGATTAGGGTTAGGTTAAGATAGAGAAATATTAGGGATTTGCTAGGTATATATCATCGAGTAAAAGGATTTGTGGGCTTGTGGCTTTTGATAGCCGGGTTATAACAAAATTATGGGCTCTAAGAGCTTTATCCGAAATTTGAAGGACAAGTGGGCTGGAAGGTCGAGTATAATACTTTAATTGGGCCTTAATGTTTCATTTATGGTCAAATATGCATTAACACTCGCATGGTTTTTTTTAACATCTGAATTTTGCAAAAAAAAATGGTGTATAAGTTTAAGCTTTGACATTATGTGTCTTATCATATGGTTAATTTTTGAGGCTATGGTGACAACGTGACAATTTTCGTGCGAGACCGAAAGTGATTATTTTAAAGGACGAGACCGGGATCAATTTTTGATAAAAAATCATTGGAGCTTAAATTTTTAAAGGCTAAATTATGGAGTTAATTTTTTCTAAGTGACTACGGCGTTGATCGGGTATCACTTATTTGAGATTGAAGTTGACTTTCACGAAGGCGTGTTCTTATTTTATCTTGAAGTCGGGGTTGGTTGGATGCATGACTTTCAATGATAACTTGCTCGTGCTTAAGATTTAAGTTGAAGACTTGGTTTATCTAGTTTCCAGCAGTCAAGGGGTGGATGGTTGAAGACCTGGATAACTATCACTTAAAGGAGTTACGTTGTAGTACTCAGTGTCACACGCAGAAGACGATGTGGATAATCGCAAGAGGTGATGAATGTCTCATACTTTGGAGGGGTATAGAGTACTTAGAGATTTGCTTGGAGCACAAATTCTCTACACCGTTCTTCCTACATTAGTGCAAGCTTAAGTCACAAGAACGGGAAATTCTACTTCAATTTCAAGTTTGGTATATCGGGTTTACTCCATCAGTGGTCACTTCAAATAGCCGACATAAAGGGTGGTAAAGATAGTCAGAGAGAGTTAACGAGTAGAGATTTGATCAGCAGTTGATTCTCACAGGATTCATTTGGGTTAATTTTATTCTTCTCACAAGATTTCAAGTATATGTGCGTACAATGTGTTGCTGGTTCTGAGGTATCAAAACCAGCAAGGGGGAAGGAGACATACATCTGAATGCTCAACGGGTACACGTGACGAACTTCATACCTTCTCCTTGTTTAAGGTCATTCCGGGAAGACGAAAGTCATAACCGCAGAGAAAATCAGTGTTGCAACGTGTGGCTTTTGGTGTATTATTCCAACTACGTGGGGGAAGAGATGTAAGAAACAGTTTCTCTAATGATAAAAGAGGTACACAATTGTATGATGATTCCTCAATTAGTCATCATCCTGGAGGGAGAAATGTGTACATCCGGTACTTAGTTAATTTTTTATGTTACCGTTTTGATGTTACCGTTTCGACTACATAGAGGGAGAAATTGCGTACACTCGGGACTTAATTGACTTTGGTGTAGCAATTCATATCTGCACTTTCCTGGAGGGAGAAATGTATACATCAAGGACGCACAACAAGTTCACTTGATCGGGCTTTATAGAATATGCCGGATGTTAGTCCGCAGAGATGATTAGTGCTTCAACTTGTTATTTTGATGCTACGATTTCGACTTCATAAATGGGATAGTGTGTGTACTTCGGGTGCTTGGGCTTCATATAATGAGACTGGTGGCATCTCTTCAGCTACATGGGGGAAGAGTTTTCTTGATACTTTTGGTATGCATTACTTCAGCGTTCAGCGGAAAGAAAAATGAGAAGAATTATTTAAGCGTGAGAGGATTCGTTGCTGATCCATGTGAATATACCCCCGAACGGATAATCAATATGCTTATTCTTAAAAGGAGCAGCAACATTTGATGTGGTGTGCTACTTATTCCGTGGTGCACTTAATTATTCTAAGCTTGAAAGAAAGCTGTGAAACTGCTCAAGAGATGATTGCTCGTTTGGGGGGGGGGAAGCTATGAAAGCTTTTAAATAAAGAATATGTGGCATGAATTAGGGGGAAGCTAATTCAGAAGCTTCTCCTTAACCAGAAGTGTATGGGTTACTCAGTTCGTGCCTAGTACAGTGTTTCTCCTACAAGGTACTTCAAAGATGATTCATAGTGGAGTGCAGACTTGAAGTCAAATGAAAAGCATATTCTAGTAAACTTCGACATGACCAGAAGTGCTGGAAAATGAAGTTTTTCAAGGCATGCAGCTAATTCAGAAGCTTCGAGATGACCAGAAGTATATGAAGAAAGTTGAGCCTTCAAGTAGATCTAAGGCCACTGAAGACATCATCAGCATTGGAAGCTTCATGGAAGTTCTTGTTCTTAATCATTATGTACTTGTTAGGAAAATATTGGGGAAGCTATCAATGCTTCAAGATGAGGATGCTCAAAATAAGTCGAATATTCAGGAGCCTCGAAAGCTTTGGTGGTGGAAGTTTAAGAGATGTTATCTACAGACTTCTACAACGAACAGAATGACATCTTCATTTCGGTATTCCATTTTCATAAAACTTTTCAAAAAATCAAAATATAAAAATATAAAACCAAGAAAATCAAATACAAAAATATAAAATAGAAAATACGAAAAAGAGTTTTCAAGACATGTCTTCTGTTTATCGATAACATTTATGGACCTAGAAATGTCACTCAATAATGACACGGGTCTTTAAATGAAGTTCGAGCAGAAGTTCAAACAGCTTTTAAAACATGTCTATATGGCTTGCGACTGACTTGTGCGATCTGCCAATTTGACAAAATTTGTCCTTCCATCAACATATTGAGATTATTGTTTGCTTTTGTATTTTGTTTGTGTTCTTATTAATATACTGAGATTGTGATTAACATACTGAGATTATTGATATTCTGCTAATTTTGAGCATATTTAATATGTAAGTATCATTTTTCTTTTGAAATAGCTCATTTGGTGGTTTGAAATAGTTTTTATAGAACAAAAAAGGGATCACAAACAATGATGATAATAACAGTACTTAAATACTTAATCATAATTTTCTTTATGATAATAGCTTTTGTGAGGACATGGACTTTTCGACAATGCATTCGCCAGCCCCATGAACCCTATTTTGTAAATGTTACCTTGCAAATGTTCTTATTAACAAGAATATGGTTCTAAGTTTCTAACATTTAAAAGTTTCATTAGTAGCCAACTAGCTATATAACCTCTTGCACGCCCGAGTCTTTTGCACAAATCTTACATAATGTGTTTTAACATAAGTCACAATATATCTGTTATTTATGCATATAAATTGTATATTATCTAATTATCTGTTATTTATGCATATAAATTGTATATTATCTAATTTTAATGATATAATTGGTTATTAATGTAAATTTCTATCTTGGCATGCTAAAGTATGTCTCATGCATGTGCATGGTTGTTAAATAAGATTTATCTATGACATTATGCAAAGTCTTTCATACTTAATATAGTTATAATATCGATTAATATTTTGTATAGATTTTTGTTAGATGGAGGATTTGACTTTGTTTGGCCGTTGTTAAGGTTGATTATGTTTAAATTTAAATATTGATATCATGTTTTAGACATTATGCGTGTTAAATAGCATGTAATTACCCTTAAAAATTTGTTTTTCCGAATATACTTATTTAAACTTTGGGGAAAAATTACATGCGTCGTTATATGTACAATCTACACTTGGGGCCACACCTTCATTTTAGTATTTATATTCTTGGAAAAAAATAATTTTAGCCGTATTTAATTTTTAAACCCTCTACGTGCGGGTTAAACGTATAAGTAGGAAAAACATGAGTCTTTATTCACCGTGGATAGTAAAAATAAACTACTTTTCCGGACATCGTTACTTAATTTCATAAAGAGAAATAACATAAGTCGTTTTTATATGTATAATCTAGAGTATTCATTTACATATCATCGTAACTATTATTTTCATTTTGAAATTTATAAATAACAACAAATATATGTTTTTTTATAAAAAAAAAATATAAAGTTTAGAGGGTAGTCTAGAGTTTATCTATTAAATTTATAAAGTTATTCAAATACATGAGAACCGATAAGTCTACTTATGTTCATATAATTTATTTGAAATTTAACACGTAAAGTTTTTATAGTTATTTTCCTTTTTTAGTTTTTTTATTAATAAAATTGACTACCTGTGTTTTTTTACAAAATATTTTTTATGTTTAGATGAATATAAGATGAGTTTGCTAAAGTGTTTCAATTTTGACTTCTATTATTCAATGGGATGACTCCCTTTTTCCATACATAGCTCTGTTTTATTGATCCAATTTAAATATGTTACTGCATTTCGTATGCGCTCTTACTATATAAGAGAATGTCATGTATGAGGTTCTCCTCTTCGTATTTGCAGTTTTTCTGGATAAGCGATGTAGGAAAGAAATGTTTGTTGATATCTTCATCAAGATTTATAAGTTCCAAGAATGATGTATACCTTTCGTGGAATCCTCACTATGATTCAAGGTATCCTCTTAATTATAAAGTACTTTGTGTTGTTCTAAATGCCTTTAGAGCCTCTTTATTTGCTACTTATTAAGGGTGCCCTTGGTTTGACTTGGATTTGCTTCTGATATTGTAGATATGTAAAACGTTATTTGGATAATAAATTTATTTTTATTTATTAGTTTGTATTAAAAGTGTGCGGAGTAAACTGCAAAAACAAACTTTGTGTTTGTCAAATTGCACTAATCATTATGTCAGAAACTATTATCAAACATCAGCTCTAGTAGGCCAAAGTTCCGGTAAAAATCATTCTTATTGGGGATGAATTTTGCAAAAAGTTTAACAAAAAGTTTTGCAAAAATCACTCTAGGAATGTAAAGTGCCGCACATTTAACCTCTCAAGGATGATACTTGCCAATAGTTTCTGACAAGGATGATTAGTGCCACATTTGACAAACCACAAGGATGGTTTTGCAGTTTACTCTACACATATTTTTAAGAGTAAACTGCAAAATACATCCCTGTGGTTTCAACTTTCTCACATAATACATCCCTATCAGAAACTATTGGCAGTATACATCCTTCGTTAGGCAAACGTTTGCCACAATACATCCCTGAGGACGAACGATGCAAATATTTTTCCGTTATCTTCTCACGAGGGATGTATTGTGTAAAAAAACCACAGGGATGTATTTTGCAAATATTTTATTCCTTTTTAATTTTTTTAATTTTTTTTGTTTTTTTAATTTTTTAATTTTTTTTAATTATTATTAATAATATTATTATGATTATCATCGGCCAATATTTTATTTTTGTATATTATTAATAATTTTTTTTATCTGTTTGGTACGTTTTTTTCGTTTTTGTCCGTTTTTCTCCGACGTTATTATACGTTTTCATACGCTTTCATCCGCTTTTTTATCCGTTTTTTGTTTTTGTCCGTTTTACTCCGACGTTATTAAACGTTTTCATACGATTTGTCCGCTTTTGTACGCTTTCATCCTTATTGATTATCAGTTTTTATCCGATTTTTTTACGTTCTCATCCGTAGAAAAACGAAATGTATCAAAAAGTATAAAAACGTATTAAAACGTACGAAAACGTACAAAAACGAAAAACAACGTACAAAAATGAAAAAACAAACGTTTTAATACATTTTTATACATTGTGTTTTACGTTTTTTTCCGTTTTTGTACATTTTAATACGTTTTCATACGGAAAAAAACTGATAATCAATAAGGAAGAAAACGTACAAAAGCGGAGAATTAGAAAAAAAACGTACAAAAACGGATAAAAAATTTACAAAACATACCAAAACGTACAAAATCGTATAAAAATTTACCAAAACATATTTAAACTGATAAAAGCGGATGAAAGCGTATGAAAACGTACGAAAATGTATAATAACGTCGGAGAAAAATGGACGGAAACGAAAAAAAAGTACCAAACAGATAAAAAAACAAAAAAAATTATTATTAATATACAAAAATAAAAAACGGCCGATAATAATAATAATAATCATGATAATAATATTATTTTTTAATATACAAAAATAAAAAACGGCCGATAATAATAATAATAATCATGATAATAATATTATTAATAATAATTAAAAAAATTAAAAAATTAAAATAATAAAACAAAAAAAATTAAAAAAATTAATTTTTTTTTTCAAAATACATCCCTGTGGTTTTTTTACACAATACATCCCTCGTGAGAAGATAACGGAAAAATATTTGCATCGTTCGTCCTCAGGGATGTAATGCGGCAAACGTTTACCTAACGAAGGATGTATACTGCTAATAGTTTCTGACAGGGATGTACTATGTGAGAAAGTTAAAACCACAGGGATGTATTTTGCAGTTTACTCTATTTTTAATACAAACTAATAAATAAATAAAAAGTAAGTGAAAAAGAAAATCCATTAGACTTCATACCTGATGATATTGTGGGTCCTTTCACTATTCTAATCCCTAACCCCTCATGCCAAATTACAAACATTTGGAGTTAGCTCAAACTCTTTAGTAACACCCACATAACAAACACCTCATAAGTCACATATGGGTATCCATATATGCAATGTTTTAAAACACGAGTTGACTCGGCCGGTTGAACCGCGAATCGGATTGGAGACCGGCTGGATGTGACCGTGTTTTTGCTAGTTTGAGAACCGGATTGAACCGTCGGTTTTTTGTTGACCCGGTTTGATAAACCTGGTCGTGGTCGGGTCAATGACTTTAAAAATAAAAAAATATAACAAAACATCTTTTTTTCATAAACCATTCTAAATTTAATTGACAAATTAAAGTGGCGATGACAACACCAACTAATATTGTCTTATTATATTTTAGAGTAAACTGCAAAAATCATCCCTGTAGTTTGTACTTTTTGGCACTAATCATCCCTGAGTGATGAAACGTTCGGCAAAAATCATCCTTGTGTGTTTTAAATGACATAATTACCCTCCATATGTTTAAACCACAGAGATGACTTTTGCAATTTACTAAAAAAAACTAATGTTACAATTATTATTATTATTATTATTATTTTATAAACATCACTTCATTATTATTATTATTATTATTATTATAAATCACTTTATTTGTAATTTACTTATTTTATTTTAAAAAAATTATTTGGAAGCCAAGATATCATCTAGGTCGCCACTCCTTGATGTGTGTGTTTATCTGACTAGGGCTTCCGCCTTTGACACAACCCAGGATGGCTGATTTTGTTCCGCCTTCACACGTTTACGTTGTGCTGCATCAATCAGCCATCATGGTTTGTGTCAAAGGAGAAAGTCTCAGTCAAATAAACACACACATCAAGGAGTGGGGGCCTAATATCTCGGCTTCCTAATAATTTTTTATAAATCCCTTAAATTTTTAATAGTGATTTATAATAAATAAAAATATAATAATAATATCGCCTGACTCCAAGGATGAAGGCCCATATAGAATCTCCGCTCCCCTCTAATTTTGTAAAATTCTATTATTATACTGAAGTGAGGATTTTAATTAATAAAAGTAAAAGATATTAAAATGTAGAAGATTAGTTTTTTTTTGGTAAAACCGCAAAAAACATCCTTTTGAGTTTAAAACATATTTTGGCAAAAACATCCTGTGAGTTTTAAATGAACATAATTAACCCTCCATAATGTCCGTGGTGAGGGAATGAATTTTTGCCGAACGTTCAGGCAGTTCGGGTTTTTATGATTATTGCCATAGTAATCGGTTAGGGATGATTTAATGTCAAAAAGTACAAACACAGAGGATGAATTTTTGCAGTTTTACTCTATATTTTTATTATAACTAGATAACTAAATCATATGATAATTAAAATATAGAAGCTAAAAAACAAAAGCTTATTCAAGTAAATACCTAATATCATCATCAGTTTCAATTGAACTTAAAGTTAAATTATTGGATCATACATACTACATATCAGAATATATGAAAAAATATATACATATGTATAGAACTGATTTGACATGGTTCAACCGGTTGAACCGGCTATTACCGGCTATTAAATCGGGTCAATTAAAGAACCGGGTTTTAAAATATATGGGTATTGATGACTATTGACATTGATGTGTTTAAACTAGATGTAGTAGTGACCATATTCTCCACCAGTCAAACAATAATCAAACAACCGAAATGTTGATCGCCAAACAAACTACCAAAATTATTTTTAAGAAGATTAATAAACACTAAAGCTAAAATGTTATTGATTAAAAAACATTACATAAAAAATTTAAAGTTATATAACATAAACTAATAATCTAAATTATATTTCCTCATAATTTTTGTCTTTGTGGCCACCGCTTTTTCGAGTTGTTTGCCACTCAAATGAATGATCATGTTGCATATAATAGTTTTTGTCATAGCTGTTTAATCTTGAAGAATTTAAAACGGGACGGAATCCCTTCTACGATAAATTTCCCTTTCTTTGATCTCGAGTTTCTTCTTCTTCATTTCCAAAAAGATGTTCTGGTCTCCCTTCTTTCTTTCCAAAAAATTCGTCTCGATGTTTTTCTATCTTTCCATCAACATATTGACGAGTGGTTATACCGATGAAACGGCTTTCTTCTTGGCTTTGTCCCAACCAATTGGTCGAGTTTCTTGGACTACATTTTTCTCATCATCTTCATCATCATCATAATTATCCTCTCATTTGTTGTGATTTAAACAACCATATGCCGATTGAAATTCATTGATTAAAGTGGACTCCAGATGTCTTTGATATCTTGTTTGAGCATCCTTACTTTCTAATTTTTGGAAGTTCTACCTCGATCCATTTTATATGATGTTTTAAAGTTCTCCAAGCATGAAGAAATGTAAATTTCATTCGATGCTCAGCTTGATATTCATCTATTGCCTTTTGTAGGATCACCTCATCATTTGCCCTACTCTCATTCATTCTAACTACATTATCGTAACTTGCAAAAAATTTACTCACTGTACAACGCAAACTCTTACATTTCCAGTTAATGGAATCGTAAGTATGAACTTCGGTTATTCCCATTTCTCTCTCAAAGGTATACTAGTAATCCAAACACCCCCTACTCAATGCATAATCTATTTTCAATAACAAATCCCAAATACCCCCTTAACACAAAATCATGATTTGATATTGTCTCTGATTGGTAATGGAATTCTACAAATACGATTTTGGTATATAGTGTTACGTTACCATATCACTAATATGTGTTCTATGTAGAATTAATACTTAGGGGTCTCATTAAACCCCAAGTTATTACCTTTAGGGATTCACTTTTATCAATCTCATGCTGGTTTTATAGTCTAATTAGCCTAAGTAATTACTAAATCAACTCATTATTTAATAGTTTAATATATAAGTTCACAATATTATTAGATTTACTGAATAAATCTAGTAACTGAGTGATAAATGTTTTATGTTATATTATCTTTTTTTGAAAAGCTATGTTATGTTATCTTTAATTGTACTGTCTATACTTATCTTGGGACCATGTATGAAGCTAGTTTGGTCTTCAAATTTCTTCAGACCGAACCGGCAAGTTTGATCAAAATAAAATGGAAAACAAATGATTTGATTGTATGCTCTACACACGTTGCACAACGACAAATTGACAACTGGAGCAGGATCAAAATGTGGCGTTTTTGGAATCATGTGCCCAATGCTGAATTTGACCATTGTTTATAGAGGAGTTTTCACAATGCTTGAAGTGCATCCAACCGGATAAGTTTCGTATTCAAGGAATTAATTTCAACCGTAAAAGTAAGTAATCCTCTTTGTTGAACAAATACGAGGTTTTTTTTAAACGAATATTGTTTAACCACTTAGGGGCCGTTTAGTTGGTAAATTTTTTTTTTTTTTTCCGTTTCTAAATTCTTAGAGAAGGAAATGGTTTTTCTTCTCTAGAGAACAGTGACGAAGCTAGGATTTATCATCCGGGTGGGCCAAAATATATACTAAGATGTTCAAACTTGTATAATTTTAGTAAAAAAAATTAGCTTCACACGAACATAGTTAAGATAAAATCATAAAAATTGACAAAGTTACATCGTTCAAAATCTTTAATTGTGATGTCCGGTTATATATACGCAGCCTGTGAGATACTTGTTTAAATATAAAATGTGAAAAAATAATATGGACAAAGAGTTTGTGCTCAATGGTAACGTTATTTGTATTTGACATTTAGGATGGGCCTTAAATATTTTGTGGACCAAATTAATATTAATATCTATACGTTTTATATAACTGAAAGGTATCATGGGTTGGCCATGGCCCATCCCAAGCATAACATGCCGCTAGAGAAGAGTTGCGATTTTTGAAAATCCGTTTAGATTGAGTTACATTTAAAAAAAAAAAATGTATAAACCAAAAAAATTTAAAAATAATTAAAAACGGGTGTTAGAAAAGACGGTGGAGGATACACGAGAGAGAATGGTGTATATTTGATGTTTATAAATCATAATTCTTTTTATTGAGAAGAAAGTGAGAAAGAAAAAAGTAAAAATTATAAAATGAATTTTTTAATTTTTATATTAAAATGTTTAAAAAAAAATGAGAATGAGAATTCTACTTTTTTGAAAAATGTTGAAAAAAATGCAACTAAACGGATTTTCAATATTTTTCTTTTCACATGAAAAATTTCTTGGAAAAATGAGATATTTTTCACCAACTAAACGGCCCCTAAGGTGGTGTTTAGTTGTGGAAAAATTTTCATGTTTTATCTGTTTTCAAATACCTAGAAAGGGAATGTTTTTTCATCTTAGAGAAGAGTTGAGAATTTTTAAAAACATATTTAGATATGAGTTTTAATTTTTCTATTAAAATGAAAAATGTTTAGATAGATCTATTTTCATTCATTTTTCTTTCATATTTAATAATTTTTTTCATATTAGCTCTTTGTATACGATGTAATAAAAACAATAAAAATACAATGAAATTAATACAACTAATACAATCATAAGGCATATATTAATTTGCAATATACTCGAAAATAAACATTACCGAATCATCAGCATATATTTACAATTTGAATATACTCGAAATTAACATTACCGAACATATATAAATCTCAATTAACATTACGTTTTCGTCGAATTCTTTACGTTTTCGTCTTTTTTATTTACCTTTTTCGTCCAGATTTTCTCACGTTTTTCGTTACTGTTTTGTTCGTTTACATTTTTTACTTTTTGTCGATTTCGTTCGATTTTACGTTTTCGTCAGATTTCTTACGTTTTCGTCCGATTTCTTACGTTTTCGTCTGATTTCTTACGTTTTCGCCTGATTTCTTACGTTTTCGTCCGTTTTTACGTTTTCGTCCGATTACTTACGTTTTCGCCCGATTTCTTACGTTTTCGTCCATTTTTTACGTTTTCGTCCGTTATTTACGTTTTCGTCAGTTTTCTTACGTTTTCGTCCGTTTTTTACGTTTTCGTCTGATTTCTTACGTTTTCGTCAGTTTTTTACGTTTTCGTCATATTTCTTACGTTTTCGTCAGATTTCTTACATTTTTGTCAAATTTCTTACGTTTTTGTCCGTTTTTACGTTTCCGTCTGGTTTTTTACGTTTTCGTCAGTTTTTTTACGTTTTCGACCGTTTTTTTTCATTTACGTCCGTTTTCGTCTTTTTTTTACGTTTTCGTCCATTTTCGTCTTATTTTTTACGATTTTATCGGATTTTTAAAACGAATAAATACGTATAAAACATAAGAAAACAAAGAAAGGGGACAAAAAGAAAAAGAAAACGTCCAAAACGGAAGAAAACGAAAACGTAAGAAATCGAACGAAAACGTAAAAAACTGACGAAAAAACCAAAAATCGGACGAAAACGTAAGAAATCGGGCGAAAATGTAAAAAAACGGACGAAAGCGTAAGAAATCTGACGAAAACGTAAGAAAACGGGCTAAAACGTAAAAACAGACGAAAACTTAAGTAATCGGACGAAAACGTAAAAAACGGACGAAACGTAAGAAATCGGACGAAAACGTAAGAAAACAAACAAAAATGTAAGAAACCGGACGAAAACGTTAGAAACCGGACGAAAACGGACAAAAACGTAGAAAACGGACGAAAACGTAAGAAAACGAACGAAACCGGACGAAAACGTAAGAAACCGGACGAAAACGAACGAAAACGAACGAAAACGTAAGAAACCGGACGAAAACGTAAGAAACCGGACGAAAACGTAAAAAACGGACGAAAACGTAAGAAACCGGACGAAAACGTAAGAAATCGGACGAAAACGTAAGAAACAGACGAAAACGTAAAAAAACAGATGAAAACGTAAGAAAACCGACGAAAACTTAGAAAACCGGACGAAAACGTAAAAAACCGGACGGAAACATAAGAAACCGGACGGAAACTTAAGAAAACGGACGGAAACTTAAGAAAACGGACGAAAACTTAAGAAAACGGACGAAAACGTAAGAAATCATACGAAAACGTAAGAAATCGGCAAAAAACGTAAAAAAACGTAAAAAAACGAAGGAAAACGTAAGAAATCGGACGAAAACTTAAAAAAGGGAAAAAACCCAATGAAAACTAAAAAGACTGACGACCGGTATAAAACGTTTCAAAAATGTATGAAAACATCATAATTTAGTGGGTCAACCTGACCCAAACCGTTTGACGTATGACCCCGTTAGACACATTTTTTAAACATGACTTGTTTGACCCATGACCCATGACCCAAACCGACCCAATCTGACCCATTTGCCACCTCTAGATAGGGTTAGAATATTGTACTCGAACTCCCCCACCCCCCCGTTTTTATTGGTTTTGAGTCCATACTTACGTTGTAATTTGTTAGGAAAAAAAGAAATGGAAACGGTAAAAATGTGGTTTTCTATTTTTCCATATAAATTTAGAAATTGAAATTTTTTGTTTTTTGAAAAATATTGGAAAAGGTGCAACTAAACAAGTTTTCAGTTTTACCATTCTCAAATGAAAATTTTCCTTAAAAAATAGGATATTTTCCCCCAACTAAACACACCCTTAAGCTCGATGGGAACCCTAATCGACTTCAATGTTGATCGGACCAAAACCTAAGGGTTTTGGGTCATTCCGGGATGATGGATGAGAGGGGGAGTGGTGGTTTATATGGTTATGAAGAGTTAGGAATCCTTTGGGTGCTTTGTATTTATGGGCTCCTTTATGGAAATCCTACCATAACTAGGATTTCTTGTAATTGTCCTAAGTCTCTAAGTTTAATGTTTGTCAAACTTTAGTCCTTGCCATATATTAATATGGATATGGATTGACCCATACATATATGGATTTATACTTTTATATATTTACCTATGGATTGACCCATACATATATGGATTTATACTTTTATATATTTACCCCAAGGAATTGCATAAATATATCCTTCTAAATATAAACAATGTATAATTATGTCATAACTCTCTCTATGAATAATATTGCTTCATCCATCTTTTTTCCCCCATTTTTTTTTTTTTTTCATTTTCTCTCTCTTTATTACTATACTCAACTCAGCTTATTCAGTGTATAGCACCGTTGTGAATCCTTCGGACATATCTATGAGTACCGGTTGTGAAAATGATTCTTCTTGCGCACATAAATCCTACAAACTCCCCCTTGTGCAAAGGAGCAATAATAAATACACTTTCAGCGTACGAAGAGGCTCCTAGCAAAGCATTAATACATACATCCCTTAAGCAAGGTACGTGATGTAGGTTTTTTCAGCTGAGCGCCAATCTTCTTTTCATCGTATTCACAATATATAGATTAGAGATGGAAACATTGGCGGAGACAAAAAGGAGGTAGGGTGCCTCCTAACGAAAAAAGTTGCAACATAAATATTTCAAAATATCTGACTATTTTTGTAATTTACCTCTATGACAAACTGGTTTGTAATATAGCTTTTAAAAATGATTTTTCTAACTTGTGTCCCATGAGCATAGGTTAAGGAGGGCCCTATCTTCTGAATAGCCAGTGATTATGAGGCCTGATACGAGGACCACTCAGTGACTGACTGCTGGCCATTAAGAAGCTGACACACATACAGTGGGTCCTCCTTTAACATGTGCCCGTAAGGCATAAGTTAGAAAAACCCTTTTAAAAATTATCAAAGTTTGCCCTATCGATACAGGTATTTATATGCCCTTTCCCGTACCTGAGAGTCCTTGGGTCGATATGTCGATGAATTTTATGCTTGAGCTTTCTTGCACTTAACGGGGAGTCGATTCTGTATTTGTTATTGTGGACAGGTTACTATCAAATTCTAAATCACAGATCTTTGTCACTGAAGATTATGATGATGGATCAAGACCAGAAGAACAACACCTAGTAGTGCCATGTTCTGATGAGGAAATTGTAAAGTTTCCAACACAACCTGCCACAACTAAAATAAGTGGAGACAATGGTAGTAATTTGGAGGATTTTTTGATTGTTTTAACTAGGGAGGAAGCTGATATTATCAGACCAATTATGGCGGTAAAAGATGAGCCTCTTATGATGCTTGGGTCAGGTCCACACATTATCAAAAAAGAATTCTCTAATTATCTTGACGGACAACATTCGACAGACAAAAGTAAGCCATATCATAACACATTGAGATGGAAGATTATGAGGTTAAAGTGGGGGTACGTGATCTCTATTGGGCATATTTGTACGAATGTTTGGTTAAAACAAGAAATGGTTTGTGCGCAGAGAAAAACATGGGATCCCGGTATGATGTGGCTCAAGATATTAAAGGAACACCTTAAGGACAAGGCGTTTTTGCAGGGCGGAGAAATGATACGATCCTGGAAATATTACTTATGGAGTTACTATTAAAGAAATATGGTCTGTACAAAATACTTCAAAAGATTAATGATAATGCTTATGTGGTAGACTTGCCAAATACTATGAGTATTTCGAAGACATTCAATGTATCATATATATATATATGAATTTCACTTTGAGGATGTGAATGAGGGTAAGCACTCGAGGCTGAGTTCTTCTAAAGAGAGGGGGAATGATGAGGACATGATTCAAAAGCTGGAGGAGGAATATATGGTTTCTAAAAATAAGTAACCTTAAATATAAAGAATTTTTATATTAATAACAAAATATGGTAACCATATTTTGTTTATTGACTTTTATTTGGTTTCCATATTTTTGTTGTTCTAAACTTTTTCCCCAAGTTTATTTCTCCTATAAATATAAATATAGGGTTTGGGTTTATTGTTTAGTCATTCAATATTCAATTATCAATAAAAATTCACGACTTTTTAGTCTTTATCCCTTTGTGATTCATCTTAAACCCGAATTAGGGTTTATAGCAAGCTTCCGTTCTGCGTCAAAAACACACATTTCAAAGACTATCCCAATCATTTTAGTTTATCCGAGTATAAGTCCACTAGATGTCCATAGGTATTTTAGTTCAAGTTCTTGTCCATTAGGTCATTGGGCCATATGGCCCTTTAGAAGCTTCTCAACTAGCCCGATAATATGACAAGTATAGTATGTATATCTTATTGGGCTTTTTGGCACAATAAGCCTTCTAATGAATTTTCAAGCTCTAAATAGTTTACAAATACTTGTCAAAATAATAAGTTCTCTTTAGTTTTACTCAATAAGTCGCCAATAGGCTAAAATATATGATGTGTCGTCGTGTGGTGTATAATTAGTGATTATCAAGTTTTACATTTATATTTAGCCGACAAACCTAAAGACAACACTTTAACGGGCAGTGTACCCGGTCAAGATGTAGCTACGCGGTAAGTAGGGTGTTGAACACTAAGAGCGAAAGTAACCTAATATTCTATCAGTATTTTAATCTATCTAGATTAGTCTAATTACTTGTTAAACTTATGCTATACATATTTACTAGAGGTAAATGGGGAGTTTTCGGCTTGAGAGACTGGTACAGGTTTGGTGGTGACAATAATTAATTCTAAACACAATAAACACTAAAGCAAATAATCACAAGATAAAGAAGCGGTACAAGCCAAATAATAGAAAACTTTATTAACCATGTTAAATCCGATTAAATGTTGATTTGTTTATTTAGTGCAATGGCTACTTATCTCGAGGTAGCATATCATTCTTAAGACTTAGGCGGTTCTTCATCCTAAGACCTAGATACAAACAATCCTGTCACGATTAACGCCTCCGCATAAAGCATCCAATAGTCTAATTATAATCTATCATAGGGAATTCAAGCAGTGGTGATCCTGTTAATACCCTAGCCTATCGGGACTTTACCCACTTATTACTTGATGTTGTTTTATACACCGGTAGTCCACCACCAAAATCAATACCAATTAATTAAGAACAATAATGGTTGAACAATTATTGGGTCACCTGCCGGTCCAACTAAGCTCATAATCAAAGGGTAAGGACAAGGTGTCATTTGTGATCCTATCCCGGCATCTAGATTACTGGTTAAGTCTCACTAGACCTAGTTGAATGATAGGTCGCATGTAAAAGCACATAAACATGTATAAGGCGATAACATAATTAAACAACAACGATAAATTAAGCAAGCCGGATTAAAACAAACAAAACATTATAATCTGCATTAACATGGCTAATACATTAGCCCATAATCATTGTCATTTTACAAACGTGATCAAACAATTAGAAATTGAATGATTAAGAAAGTAAGAATTACACGATGTCTTCTATGGAATTATGGTTGGTGCTTGACCTTGGCTGCTTCTAATATCTTGGAAAATTTGACTTTAGAGTGTATGGTATAGAGAATGTAATTTTTGCACACTGAAACTCGTTTTTGAGTCTCGTATTTATAGTGTCTGAAAATAGCCTGGATACGCCGTATAGAGAGAGGTGGATACGACGTATAGGGTTAATTTCCTTGGAGTTCGCGATAAGATCAAATCAATCAAGATTAATTGCCATCAATCACATTAACTTTGTATCTTTGACTGATGACCAGTTGTGCATACGGCGTATAGGTGAAGAGTGATACGCCGGATCAGGAATTGATCATTACGCGTATTCTTGTGATGAGCTGGCGTTGATACGCCGTATCTTCCTTGCTGGATACAACGTATAGTAGCAGATAACAGTTTTCTTCAAATGTCTTCGTTTTAGTTCCAAAATTACGCCTTTTAGCTTCGTCTTCACAAGTTACTCCATAATTACTGCAATCATAAACTTTAAGCAATTAAGTAATAATATCTTGCGATAATTATATAAAAGTGGGTAAAATGTATGGGATAAATGATGGTAAAATGTGACGTTATTTGGTGATATCAAATATCCCCCCACTTGAATCCTACTTGTCCTTAAGTAGACTTTAGAAACGTTTTTGAAAATGTATCCCAACCGAGGTTAAGGATTTTTTCCGTTAAGCACTTTTTCTGTTTTAACCACCTGTACAAAACCAAGCTCCTCATGAAATATGTAATGAAAACACTCAGATCACTCAACTAATCTAGGGTGTAACATTTAAGTAGTACACTCATTTGCTCGGTCGTGATTAGCTTCGTATCATAGGCTTGGCAAAGATACACGTCTCCACCTCTAGAGCTAAGGAGTAACAAGTCAAAAGGTAAATTGGGCATTTATTAATAGGCTCGAGTTTAATCATTCTTTTTAGGATGAAGAATGATATAGGGTATCGAGCTTCTGACTTTCACCAAAGGTCGTCGTCAAACAAGGCAGCTGAGACATACAGACACGGCCGTAACGACAGAATAGACATCCACGCTCGTACACATCCTTATTCGAGTAGACCCTAAGGTTAGTTATCAGGAAAGGGAAGTAAAATGGTTGTTAAATAAAATATACAAAACAAATAGATTAAAGCCAATAAATAAGGTGCGGTTGCTAGTAACTTTCCCCGACCGTCCCATGACAAAGACTCAAACATATGAACAAATGCCTCGATCATAGAAATGACAAAGACAACCTAAGTTGGCATTCCCATAATGGTCAACTTCCCTTACATCCCGAACTTTACATACTTTTACAAAATAAGTGCTTTAGAAAAACATTTGTATAAGCCCCGTGCGTGCACGGGCATTAAAACTAGTTCATATTATGTGGAATGAATATGAAGTATTGATTTATTAATCAATTGGGGGGTCGGTTTATCTTATTAATATAAACCATCGGGGGTCGGTTTATCCCATCAATATAAACTATCTATCTTGTTTTTTTCTTCTATCAATTCTATTATCGATCCGGTTCGTATCAATTGGTATCAGAGCTGTTTCGATTCTAGGATTTCAAAAAAAAAATACTACTCATCAGATCACTATTCATCCAGATCACTATTCACATCCATAAATTACTGACGAAGATTATTGATCAGCCATGACGAAGATCAATGATGTTGAAGCCAATATAGAGCAATTCAAATCGGAGACCCTTGCAAGGCAAAAAAGAAACATTAAATCGCTTTGATCGGATGCAAGAATCGATTGACAAGAATAAAGCGGATGCTGATAGGCAATTCGCGGAGCTGTTGAAGCTCTTGAAAGCCCTACAACCACCCACTACCCTTCCCGCCACTATCCCACGCTTTGAAGAAAATAGTGGGCAATGTTTCAGTAGTGACAAGGTGGAGAAAGAGGAGCTTATACTTATGTCTATGGACAAAGGCGAAGTTACGGGGCCAATCTTGGCAGTGAAAGAAGATTTAGAGCAGAAGTTAATCGATGACTTGGATGAGCCTCTTATAGTGCTTGAATCATATGGGATGATTAACAAGAACGAGTTTGCTGATGGTGATGTTGCACCCGTTGCTGTTGTTGCACCCATTGCTGCCTATTGCACCTGTTGTTGCACCTCTTGAGCAAAGTTTTGTTCCGCTGGAAAGAATCAAGCAAAATCAAGCAGAACATCATAAAATGTTCATATGGTATATTATATTGAAGTTGGGATATGAGATATGTCTTGGACATCTTTTGACTAATGTTCGGTTGAAACAAGAACCGGAACCTGCTCAAAGAAGAACATGGGATCCTGGAATTACTCACGGAGACATTCTAAAGCAACACCTTGAGGACAAGGTGTTTTTGGGGGCGGGAGTATTGATATGATCCTGCATATTATTATTAAAATTAGTTTATTTAGTTTCCCCTATTACATTTTCTTAGTCAACTATTTAGTAGTTTTCTTTATTATGTTCTCTTAGTCAAGAAGTCTAGGATATCTTTTATTATAAATAGGGTATAAGGATTGTAATCTTTTATATAATAGAAGAATTGCATTATTTCGGAGTTTCTATCAGATTAAATCTTATATGAAAATAAATTGGACCAATCAGAATGCTTGATTTTGCCACGTAGGCAAAATCGTACGATGTGATTGGTCAATAAAAAGTCAAAATTGAATCAATTTGGTCAAAGTTGAAAAAAATATGATGGAGAAATCTGATGGAGAAAAAAACACATAAAAATATACGTGTCAAATTTGTGAAAACAAAAACTTAAGAAAAGGGAGATTATTAATAAAACTTTAGTGGTTTAATTTTAAATAAATTATATGGAGTTAAAATTGTAAATTTATAAATTTACAAATTTTATTATGACTTTAAATAATAAACAAATAACCCCTTAAACTATATACCTCTAAATTTTATATTTTAAAATACAACAAATGTAAACAATTCTTACTTCTAAATAAAGATTTAACATTATCTAATCAAATCTCAAATCTATCTAAAAGGGTAGTTTTGCTGGGATTAGTTGGCTCACAATGTCGAGTCAGAAAACAGGTACGTAATATATACAAGATTTAATGAATCTATTATCTTCATATATTTCGATAATACTCTATAACATAACTTATAAAACCGAAAAAAATAAAAATATATATGTAGTTTAGAAAAACATAATGTATAAGCCCCGTGCGTGCACGGGCATTAAAACTAGTAGTTTTTATATGACTTAATAAATTCAGTTTTTTTCATATTAAATCAATTAAGTCGAATTCAAACAGCACCCAAATCATTTATTATTGCATAAAAAAAGACATGTAGTGAGTCAAATTTGATTGATTACTGATGAATCTTTGTGTACCACATTAACATAATCAAAAAATTATGGTCTCTTTGGTGATGATGATCATGGTTGAGTCTATTGTCTTTCCTCGTCACAAATGCTAATTATCATAGCATCAAACAAATAACTGAAAAAATGGCCAAATTGATATTTTATTTTATAATTTTAATTACCTCACACCGAAAACAAATAGCTTAAAGAATTTTGTTAAAACCACAAATTTTTACAAAAAACATTCATAAAATAAAATTGGCCATGTGTGATTGGTGTTTTTTAAATTACTAAAAACAAATAGCTTAAAGAATTTTCTTTTTTCTTTTTTATTAAAGCAATCACATATAGCCAACTCTATTTTGTGAATCTAGCTTAAAAGAACTTTTTTTTTCTCCGAGTGAATTCTTTAACATGTACTACTTTAATAACTTTATACAATAAACTCTAAAATATATTCTTGAAATTTGCCAACTTGTATAGTTTACATAACACTTCAGATTTTGAGGTATTGTAGTCGACAATTTTGAGGCATTGTAGTATTTATTTTAAAAGTGTAAAAGCTTTAAAGGGCTCCCAAGTTAGACAAGTATTCGCGCATAGTAACGAGATTTTATAGCAGCAGATAGTTTTAGTGATAAAAAAAGTTTATGGGTTATAAACAAAAAATAATAAAAGTTTAAGGATTTGGGGATTAAACATAATGTTTTGAAACCCTGTTCGACCCGGGAGGTTTAACCGGTAGAACCGATTCCGGTAAAAAAAAGGGTCAAATTAAACCGGGTTTTATATTTTTGAAACCCGCTTAGACCCGCCGGGTTTGAAGTGACCCGGGTCAACCCGGTTTTCGACGTGTATTAATAGTGTGTTAATAGCTTCCAGCTTTGCATACGTCTTCCGAAAATAGAGTAAAGACTTCATAAAGTACTTTAAGTTTTTCAATTTCAATATTTGTAGGTTTTCCATAAGTGCCAAATTTACAAGGGCTCTCAAATAGCATAATTTTAAAGAAAAAAGCAATAATATTTTTTTGGGCGGTTCATCTGCATCATTCCATCAATAATCATTACACAATATGCATCTCTATGAACGAACGATACAATTTTTTCTCGTTATTTGCTAACGTGGGTCTATCATGAGAGACATTTTTGTATGTATGTTTTAGTTTACACATGAACCCCTTTTTTTAACAAAATAACATTTATATGAATTAGGAAACCACGAACGAGAAGGGAAGTTCGTAATGGTTTTGTGAGTATATGAATTTTAGAATGCAATGTTATATCACAACTTGTGGCCTCCTTTACTGGTTGATTCGCTGGTTTGTGTAGGAGAAGGCTAGGGTTCGATTCTAGTAAGGTGTGCTTATTTCATGCATTTAAATCGGCTGGAAAAAAATGCCTCTTTTAGGTTGCATTTCATGTCATCATTTAAGTGTCATGTCACATATATACACTATGAGTAAAGATTCATACTTACGAACTAATGTCACATATATACACTATGAGTAAAGATTCATACTTACGAACTAAGTGTCATATCACATATATACACTCATCTTAAAACACGAAGTTTGTAATAACTTCTTGTGACATCAAAAAATGAAAAGCAAAACTGAAATGCTTATTTCATTTCACTTTAATCAAAAATCTGTTTCTTTGTAATCACAACCATAAACTACTATTTGACAACAATCATATTAAATAATTCATATCTCATATGATCTAGAGATAGATTTGAGTTGCTTCATTGTCAGCACACAGGGACGGAACCAGGGGTTTCCGCGGGTGCCCGGGAACCTTATGAATTTTTTCAATTTAGTGTTAATTTTTAAAAAAAACATCGATTTTTTCTAAATGTATCTTAAATGCACCCGATCCATCGAAAAGTGCTTCTAGAGCTACGGTTCAAAAAAAATTGTGCACCCGGTTATATTTGGTCCTGGTTTCGTCCATGTCAGTACACCTTTTGTAATTATCGATAGATTAATAAAGGTGTGGTCATTATACAAAGTATTTAAGAAAAATCTAAAATAAAACCAGAGACAATCAGTAGATATGATGGTTTAAGGATTTGAAAGATATGTCAAACTGAAAATAGTAATCAATTGACTAACTTTTTATGTTGTAGGTTTTTGTCGCATATCTTTTTTTCGGTTTTAATGAGGTTCTAGTAATATATTACGTAGTACTTACTATCTAATTAAAAACGAAATGGCACATAAAAGAAATTTATGTTATATGCTATAGGCTTTTTTATTTTATTTTTTAATTTTCAACTAACAATAGGCCAAACAGACTATCAAGTTCAACCGTATGTATCGTTTGTATTATTAAAAATAGGATTACATAGTGGTAGAAGGCAAACGAGCAACAAACTGCGTCATTAGCCCTTTTTGAATTGCAAAGTCAATACGTTTAAAAACCACATCCGTGGATCTAAGTGTCATAACATTGTTGTGCATAACTCGTTGAACTCGGCTGAGTAGCTCCACCGTCTCGGGTGCAAGGAAATCAAAGGTATCAAACGCAAAAGGAATAAACACGTGTTGATTTTCAATGCATGCTTTCTCGTGTTTTGTCACTTTACACGAGACAGCTTTCAAAGCAGCCTGACCTGTTGTAAAACCACGACTACTTAACCTCACGAGAGGAGAAACCCCGGTTAGATCCACGCACGCATGTTTCCCTCAACCAATCCAAAAACCAAAACGTCAGCTGATCTGAGTGTGAATCTTCCATCCGACGAGTCAGTTAAAAAGTTCACAGATGCTTCTTTCTTGACGGAGATCAGGTGCTATAGTTTGCTGTCGCATATTAACATGTGTTGACATATCGATAAATGATAGAACTAGCAACAAACTATCCCATATCCGTATGATAGAAGATAACTGAACTCATTATAAATTTGAAGTTGTGACAACTAATACATTGTCACATAATTCTAGTTGAAATGAAAAATCACGAGTAGGCTAAGCTTTTTTTTTTTTTGAACGGCAAAGATGGAATATATATAAAAAAGAGTCTAGCAAGACGCTAGAAACTTAAAGTACAATATTTTTCGGTTTTAATGAGGTTCTAGTAATAGATTTACTAGTACAATCTAATTAAAACGAAATGGCCACCATAAATAAGAATTATGTTATATGCTATAGTGTTCTTTATTTTATATTTTAATTGTTCATACTAACAATAGGCCAACAGACTATCAATTTAACAACCGATATAAATGTAATCTGGTTTTGAATTATTAAAATAGGATTACATAGTGGTAAAGGAGCAAACGTGCAACAAGCCGCGTCAATAACCCCTTTTTGAATTGCAAAGTCAATACTTTAAAACCACAATCCAATGGTATCTAAGTGTCATAACTTGTTTGCTCTAACACGTAGAACTCGTCTGAGTAGACTCCAACCAGCTTCGGGAGCAATGGAAAACTACAGGTATCAAACGCAAAAGGAATAAAACACTTGATGATTTTTAATGCAATGCATTCCCTCGTGTTATAGTCACATTACACGAGACAGCTTCAAACAGCTTGACCAGTTATCAACACCACGACTACTCTAACCTCCACGAAGGAAAACCCTACCGGATAGATCCACGCACGCATGTTTAACCTCAACCCACCAAAAACCAAAACGTCACCGATCTGAGTTTGACTTCCATCCGACGAGTCCAGTTTTTAAAAAGTTCACAAAAGATGCTTCATTCATAGACGGAGATCCAATTTGCTATTAGTTTGCTGTCATATTAACATTGTTAGACCATATCGATAAATGATAGAACTAGCAACAAACTATCCCATATCCGTATGATAGAAGATGACCGAACTCATTATAAATTTGAAGTTGTGACAACTAATACATTGTCACATAATTCTAGTTGAAATGAATAATCACGAGTAGGCTAAGCTAGGCGGAAAAACTAAACACACTGCCTGCTACCATTCAATTCGATTAGTTTACAATTCGAGTTTACACTTGACGTGTTGCTTTATGACATAAACACAAAACGATAATAACAAAATGCATCTAAATCTTAATATTAAGGTTTGTGTAAAAGAGATCGTAATAAGACTATTTTCGAATCAAAAGCCCCATTAAAGTCGAATTAATTGATGATGTTATTTTCTAGTTACTTTTTGAAAATGGTGTAGTTTTAGTAAGCAAAAGTTCGTTCAGTTTGTGGACGACTGCATAAGAATGCCTTATTTAAATTGTCTTCTGTAAACTAGCTCCTTGCTAGTTGTTGAGTAATAATATGCCGTTAAAAAAAAGATGTACAACCGATCAAAAGAAAGTTAATTCATGAATATGGTCATGTATCACAAGGTTTTGCTCAGGGCCGTCTCTAAATTTGTTAAAATTTTAAAGGCCCTAGGCGAAATTACACAATGAAATATTTCGAGAAGAAATGTTATATATAAAATGTCATTGTTTATAAGATAAAATGCAAATAAGTTATTTACACGTTTAACATATTGTTAAGGGGACAAATTTTGGGGCCCTAAAATTTTTGAGGCCCTGTGCGGTCGCCCACTCCGCACACCCTCAAAGACGGCCCTGGTTTTGCTAAACGTAATCTTAAGAAATAAAATCATGCATTATTAGTGGTATATAAAGTTGGTTGAGAAATGTTAAATGTATAAAACGAGTTGTAAAATGACCCGCGCGTTGCGGCGGGGGCTAAGCAAATGTCGAAAGATATTTAGCTTTGATAATAATATGGGCTAAAAGTAGTCCGGTTAACGATCCAAATATTTTTTTGACATTTTTTATAAAATCGTGCGTATTTAAGAAGCATTGCAATATTGGTTCTGTTTGTTTTTTTCCTTATTTATATTAATGAATATTTTTTTTTAGAAAATCGAAGCCTTATTTTAGAAACATTGCAATATGCCCATCAGATTTAAAACGCAATCCCGTATCCCATATCCGTATGATAGAAGATAACTGAACTCATTATAAATTTGAAGTTGTGACAACTAATACATTGTCACATAAGTCTAGTTGAAATGAAAAATCACGAGTAGGCTAAGCTAGGCGGAAAAACTAAACACACTACCTGCTACCATTCAATTCGATTAGATTACAATTCGAGTTTACACTTGACGTGTTGCTTTAAAACATAAACACAAAACGATAATAACAAAATGCATCTAAATCTTAATATTAAGGTTTGTGTAAAAGAGAATATAAAGCTTGGGTTATGTTTGAAACTAAAGATGTACAACCGATCAAAAGAAAGTTAATTCATGAATATGGTCATGTATCACAAGGTTTTGCTAAACGTAGTCTTAAGAAATAAAATCATGCATAATTAGTGGTATATAAAGTTGGTTGAGAAATGTTAAATGTATAAAATGGACAATTACTATTAAAGTTACCAACATTTAATGCATGTCTCAATACTTTAAACATAATCCTTATGGTTACATTTAGCAACTTCATGTAACAATAAGTGTTAGTTAAAAAGTAAAAGAATATGAAAATCCCAAACAAGTCAGCCCCGACTCTACCTAGCCCGGCCATAACTGTTTTCGAGCAGTTCATGATCAACTAACTAACAAAGCATGCGGTTTATTAGACCTAGTCTAGCGATGCGCATAGAAAAAAAAGAACCGATATGATTGTGTCCGGTTCAAATCACTCACGTTTGTGTTGTAGTCAATGCTTGGGCTTAAGTCTTAACGTACTAATAATAGTTGAAATGATAGACTCTCTGATACTCTCTACGTCTCATGTTAAATGTTCAATTTTGACTTTTTAAGTCTTTATTTTTTAACTTTGACATTTAATTTTTTTGTTTGTGTTATATAATACTTGATAAAGATTATACTAATGAAAGCATGGTTCTAAAAGGCACGCCATGGCGCCTCAAAGGCCTCGCAAAGGCGCGAGGCGTGACCTCCACGCCACGCAATAGACCAAGGCTTGGGTTTAAGGCTTGACGTGAGATGAGGAGTGAAAAAACGTGATAAGACGCGATAAAACGTGATGCTGGAGGCTTTTTTGAATTCAATTTCGATAAAAATCGTATTTTTATATAGACATAATAAAGATTAAGGAGTGAAAAAACGTGATAAGACGCGATAAAAAGTGATGCTTGAGGCTTTTTTGAATTCAATTTCGATAAAAAACGTATTTTTATATAGTCATAATAAAGATTGCATGCAAAGATAGTTTCTTGACTCAAAATTCAAAACGTATTTTTATATAGTGGGCGGTAGAGGGGGATGAAAACTCAAAATTCTTCCATGGCATCATCAATAAAAGGAGAGCTCAGCTAGCGATTCGGGGCATTTTCGTTGATGGATTTTGGGAAACAGAACCATGTATGATTAAAGACGCTTTTTTTAACCACTTTGCTTCTCGATTTAAAGAACCTGCCAATCACAGATTTAAATTAAATTTTGAGTTTAATAAGAAGTTGCACCAAAATCAAATGGAAGATTTAGAGAGAAGTGTGTCGCGCGATGAAATTCGGAGGGCTGTGTGGAGCTGTGGTGATAATAAATCTCCGGGCCCCGATGGCTTCACCTTTGAATTTTTTAAGAAATATTGGGATTGTATTGGGTCTGACTTTTGCGAGGCGGTCGAATATTTTTTCGTTAACAGCTCTTTTTCAAAAGGATGTAATTCTTCCTTTGTAGCCCTAATTCCAAAGGTCATGGATGCTAAATTCGTTAATGATTTTCGGCCGATAAGTTTGATTGGGAGTGTATACAAAGTGGTTACCAAGGTACTTGCCAATAGATTAGCTCCGGTCATTGCGGATCTCATCTCCGATACCCAATCCGCTTTTGTTGCTGGAAGACAAATTTTAGATGGCCCGTTTATTCTTGATGAAATTCTCCATTGGTGTAAAAGAAAGAACAAAAAGGCGATGTTCTTTAAAGTCGATTTTGCCAAAGCATACGACTCG
>BQNB010011258.1:0-45032 GCA_026074375.1 Tanacetum coccineum | reverse complement strand
TCGGGTGGACGCGGCAACTCGTCATCTCCTAAGAGCTCGGGTTCTTCCTCGATTACCCATTAACAGTTTCTTTTTGCGTTTGTCGAATCGGGATTTTCTACTTGTGTTTGTCTTTCAAAAATAATCACGAGTAAGTGTTATAAAGTTATTAGAATGATAATTTATAACTTTACGCTTTTTATTTTTATTAGTTACGTAAAACGTCTAGGTAACGCAATAAAACTACACTTTTGCATGCATGACAAACCAGAAACCCACTTACACTTCAACAAATACCCACTAATACCTACAATACTCAAAAACCTCATAAACTATTGTCAAACTCATCCCCTAACTGAATTATATCACACAAACACATATATACACTTCCAAATTAAATCAAAACCCTCCACTAACTTGAATAAACAACCATTGTTGTTAACCAATGGATCAAACAACCATCTTTACCCAATTTGTGTCCCCTTGGCTCCTAGAACACGGAAAGACCACAAGGAAAAGAGGAGACCAAGAACAAGCATGCTAACAGTAGTCAAATCACTCTTATACAAAGCAAAGACATACCATACTTGTCCCCTACTACTACATGCCCTAAACAAGTTAAAAATTATAAAAACCTTGCCCTATTTGTCTCCATAATCGGTTACAATGAGCAAAACCCAAAAACCATTTGCTAGTTTGCCTAAGTGGTATTCAAACTCAAGATTTGCTATAAATAGAAGTCAAAAAGCAAGTAAACTCGCACACTTCATTTGCAAACCAAAAACCAAACACATACAATCTCTTTGAGCACTCCAACTCACGACTCACTCTTCACACATACATATCTTTATACTTTTTGATTTCTAAGCTAGTACATGTTTTTAAGGGTTATTATTAAACATATATAAGGTGTCTTGGAAGCTTGGTTTAGGTTATACAAGGGTTTATACAAGGAAGGTTTCAAATTAGGGTTTTCTAAACCTAATTTTCAAATTAGGGTTTTCTTGGTTCGGTTTGATCTTGTTCACCATTCATCCTACATTCATCTAAGGTTTACCTAAGACCTTAATCTTTTCAATACTTTAATTTCATGTATTATATAATTGTGTATAGTTAAATCATCACCTATGTTTTCTTATTAAAGTTTATAAGATGAAATCACATGTATACATACATGAATTTATTTTATGTTTGGTTAAGATGATGTTTTAAATATGATAATATGTTTCAAATAAGGATTTACAAGCAATGGATAGTTTATATAATTATTTGTCAAGAATTGATTATTTATTTAATTATAAAGTTTAGATAAGTAAATAAATATGTTGAATAATTTTTTTGGACAATATAGACCTATTATGATGGACACAATGTAGAGGACTTAAATTATATGCCATGGTTGTTAACTTATAAATTAGAAGACTTGCGGTAATTTTATAAATTTTAAAAGTGTATAAAATAAGTTAATTAACATTTTAATTGCTATTGTTCATTCGAACTAATTAATACTTTATTCTATCTTCTATAAAAATAATACATCTCAAAAGGATCATAAGCATATAAGAAACTTGAAAATCCGATAAATAACGAAGGAATTATGATTTTTATGATATTATGTGTATAAAAGTGTTTTTATAAAACTAAGTTTATAAAAACAATATGATTTCGAATCTGAGATATTTCTTTTGTATTTTTTTGTAGAAGTAGATATTGTAAGGATTCTAAAATGTAAGAAACTTGAAAAACCAATAGATAATGAACTAGTTATGACTTTTTCATGTTTATGTAATAAAATAAACAAAAGTGACTTTATAAAAGTAATTTTATAAAAACTAATTTTTTTTCAGAAACATACAGTGGACATGGACTATGTTAGAAGATAGAAAATTTAATTATGAAGCCGTGGACATAAGAATCACTACAATAAATATACGATTTCAACAATTAAAATATATAAAAAGTATTTTTATAAATCTACACTTACTATTACTATTCATAACAGTAAAAAAAATAAAATAAAATATCATATTTGATTAGATTTTTCAATAAAAAATCATGACATGTAAAGTATGATGAAAACAGGGATTTAAAAACGAGAGAAGAATACGACGTTGTATTAAAAGTGGACATTAAATAAACATTTTTAACCTATAAATATTATTTTCTCAAATATTTAAATTTATTTATATAAGAAATTATGTAAATAAATACATCAAGAATTTTTGCAAATAAACTAATTGAGGCCAATTACACTATTTTTACAGAACACGAAATACATGACATTTATTTTACAAGTACAAATTAAATTGTTTAATTTTATAATTAAACAAACACTTTTTAGTGGAGATGTAACTATATCGAAATAGTATGTGTTATTATGAAAATCAAGTACTTAGTATTCATACGAGCCTATACTTTAATTATGTTTCATTCGGTCATATCCGTGACGTTTTCATTCACATGATTTATTTCATTCACTTCCTTTACCGAGGTGAGTTCATAGCCCCATGTTTTATTATATCAATGATTTACAACTTTTAGGGTGAGAAACATGCATTGTTTTACGATTGAATGCAAGTGTACATTTTTACATGATTATGTGTTTGCCTAAGTAGCGATAACCCTCTGAGCCCATTATCATGAACTGTCAATTACTTTGTGTGAGCGCGAATGTTATAAATAGATCTATTTGGGATTGACATCCCTATTCGGGTGAGTAGCGCTCACTGTGTCGGTTTATCGGACAACGGACGTATACCATGTTAGATTTAGAATGTTGCAGGTTAGAACATCATCACGGGCAATGTTGACAATTTATGTTGCATTTCATACATTTCGAGCATCAATGTCATGAGCTTAGGGAAACGTAATTACATTTTGTGATGTTTGCATATGTTTCATTATCACGGGGAAAATCTTGCGGTCCTACATTACATTTTACATAAACCTATGAATTCATCAACTTTATGTTGACGTTTTAAAGCGTGTTTTCTTAGGTCAATTAGGCACGAGGTGCTAAGAATACATTGGAGATACTCTTTTGGGGAGTCATGCATAAAAGATTTAGAGTCATTACATCTTGGGATATTTGTTATGATCTAAAATCTTGTTATTCGAATGTTAAACAATTTAAGCCGTTGTGCTTTTTTTAAACAATTTCAATAAATCTAATGTAACGCTCCCGGACACATTATTCCGTTGCGACCCTATTTGGGGGTGTTACAGATTGGTATCAGAGCCAATGTTATAGAGAACCAGATCAAATGTTTTTACTTGGACTATAACCGTTTTCAAACATTGCATCCTAAAAAAGGATTTTTATGGGATATTCATTCATACATTACTTGTTGCATTAGTTGGGTATACTAGATGTTGCATGGTTCTCATACATGTTTATAATATATTAAGTATATTATTATGTGTCCTATATATGTACTAATGTAAATTCTATTTGAGTGTTACAGATTCTGTCATGTCTTCAGCATCTACAACCACCTACACATGTGTCTACACTGATTCTGAGCCAGGGAGAGTCTTTTAGGCAGCTGATGAGGAGCTGTTTGATGGAGGTTCTCCACGAGTCATCGTATATGGATACGAGGTACTCCCTATGTAGCCGGTAGCTCTGCCATCTCCGGACTATGTGCCAGGACCTGAGCACCCACCGTCTCTCGACTAGGTACCCGATCCTGAGCACCCACCTTCACCTGCCGAGGTACCATACGTATCTGAGCCTGAGTACCCCGAGTACTTAGTGCCATCTGATGATGAGGCACCCTGGGAGGACCGACCTCTACCCACTGATGCCTCAACCGTAGCCTTATCACCAGGCTATGTGACAGACTCTGACTCAGAGGAGGATTCGGAGGAGGTCCCCGAGGAGGATCATGCTGATTATCCTACTGACTGAGGGGATGATGATAATGAGCCCTCCGATGATGACGACAATAATGATGATACTGATGACGAGGATGATGGCGAGGAGGGGGAGGAGCACCTAGCTCCGGACGACTCTCCTGCTATACCTGTTGCTGACCCTATTCCCTCAGCTGGGGATATAGAGGCATTTGAGACTGATGAGGCTGCACCTACACCTGTACCATCACCCAGACGGCACACTGCTAGGATATCTATCTGACCAGAGGCACCTATGCCTTTTCCATCAGAGGAGGAGGTCGAGAGACTTCTTGCCTTACCACCACCACCACCACCATCAGCACTCATCTCACTATCACCACCCTCTGCAGAGGAACGCCTTGCTAGGTGTTTAGCTGCACCTGCACTTCCATCATCACTGTAACACCCCCGAAATCTGGTCGCAGCGGAAAGGTAACAATGGGGTGCTACGTCAAAGTACAAAAATCAAGATATAGAAAACGACCTTAAATGGATGTTAAAAATAAGTTTCATTCGATGTCATGCGATTTTTTTTTAATTTTGTAAAAAAAATTACTTTTTTCGAAATAATGAAAAAAAAATATTTAAAAAGTTAAAAAAAATTTCCTAAAAATGTAACCGGTTTTACAAGTAGCCGGTAATAAATGTACCATATTGACACGAAATGTAAAGTTCATGTACCACATGGATAAAAAATTTAGTACACATACCATATGGGTATATTAGGAAAAGTACGTGGCTATTTAAAGCCAAAAACCCTAAAAGAAAACTCCTTTAAAAAAAACTATCATACTTAAACCTTATCCATAAGTTGCTAAATAATTTTTCTTTAGTATTGTGAGATACATTCTCCTTAAAAACATATAATGATAATGGTTGTATATGTAATCCAAGTGAATATCATCTCTTTTAAAAGATCGGTTTCACCTGTGCTCTAAAATTGTTTCTTTCTGTAATCATAGCACTAAATCCTATAAAGGGACTGGTTCTGCAATTTTTCAAGATCAGCACTCAACACTCCTTAATAGTATGTGCTTCAACTTTAATGGCATATGGATTATACCCTTATGTGTTAGGTCTAAGGAGAGGCGTGCACCAAATGCATAAAGAATAGTATCGCTGATCAGACCACAGGAGCATGGAATAGTCCTTGAACTAAAGATAGTAGTAAGTGATATATATATATATATTATATATATATATTTATATATATATTTATTATATATTATATATTATCTATTATATATTATATATATATATTATATATATATATATATATATATATATATATATATATATATATATATATATATCTTATGATGTATGAAATGAATGCGAATAATTTTTCTAAAGGAATATGCCTTTAATTTTGCAGGCATGACTCTATAAGATCCAAATCATTAATACAATTCTAGTAGGCAGTAGTGAAGTAGTACCTTTAGTGCATGAAACATGGAGTCCAGTTGCAACTGATTTTGAAGCTTCTTTTGCTTTATTCGGCTTTCAGTGACCATATATACAGATCTTAAAAATGAACAAATTATGCAAGTCGGATTTAACTCATTTTAGCTCATTATAATTTCTTCTAGTGATTAAAAGACAGCCTAATTGATTAGGACAAAGACGCCATGGTTTTCTCATTTGACCCATTATAGAAAACATCAGCCAGCACATAAATTTTCCAATCTTGTGCGAAAGCAAAGAAAAACCAAACCAAGGTAATAGAAAGAGTTCTGACCTTATTTTTAAGACAATGAAAGGAAGGCCACATCAACCGAAACTTAGGACCCTCTGTAATGAAAGCAAACTCACGTAAACCAAAACATTTTGTTGCTGTTGCGGGGATGTCAAAATAAGCGACAAAAGGTGAACATACGGAACATAAGCCGGATTGCTGATTTCGCAATATGTACGGGACACGTTCCGTTCCCTTATTGTGATGTTGAGCGTGACCGTCTCAATATGGTTTGGTGTGTTTGCATGTTAGCTTGTATGATAGTTCGTTTAATGTCCTGCTATGCTATGTTTTATTTATCACAGTAATTGGTTATAAAGGATTGTTATGTGTGTATTAAACCTATGACTCTCACTAACTTTGTGTTGATGTTTAAGCATTATTTTCAGGTGAGCATCATGGAAATAAAATAGAGAGAAGTGGCTAGAGAGAGACCTTAGGTTGCATTGCGGAGTTTCTCCCTTAGTTTATGTTTTGCATTGTTTGGATGATTAAATGTTCCGTTATTGAATTGCTTAGGTGTTGAATGTCTTTATATTGGCGAGAACCTCCTTTTCTTCAATATAAGACGCCTTTGAATTTATCGATTTGTTTTGGGTATTTTCATGACACTCTGTGTCTATGTTTTGTTTATCTCATGCATATTAGTTTCTCTATATAGACACCATTATGTTGTGATGATATCCATTCTCGTTACGCCTCGCGTTTCCGCCTTGGCGGGGATGTGACAGATTGGTATCAGAGCCAGGTTATAGAGAAGTAGGTGGTTTGGCCTAGACTATAACCTAGGAGTCCTTCATGTAGTTGCATTTTAAGGTTTAAGTGTTTTACTACGTATCTATTATATTTTCTTGCTATCCGAAAGCTTGATTTATTCGTATTTTCGTCTACCCTATGTAATATGGTATATATTATGTTTTGATAAGGAAGCCATGTCTCCCCCTATCTGTAACACCCCCAAAATCAGGTCGCAGCGGAAAGGTAACAATGGGGTGCTACGTCAAAGTACAAAAATCAAGATATAGAAAACGACCTTAAATGGACGTTAAAAATAAGATTCATTCAATGTCATTACAAAAGATCATAGTTTTCACGTTAGGTCCCATAGTTTTGATAAAAAGACATTAAGATTTTATAAGACAAAAGTTTTATTGAATTTAAGAAATCAGAATCCCTCTAATAGATATCCGTCACGGCTCCCATCCAAGCTTATGCCTCAGCACCTGAGATTAAAACATGCTAAAACGTCAACAAAATTGTTGAGTGAATTCATAGGTTTATCAGGAAATAGCGTGGACCACAAGATCGAAGTAATAGTAGACTATGAAACACATTCAATAGTCTAAAACATGTATTATTGCCCTAAGCTCATGACACCGAACCTTAACGTAATAAACTGTAATCAAACCACTACTCGAGGTTTGTGCCCCATCACGGATACAGATGTTACAAAAACATCATACGAATTTTCTTAATACAGATGTTGCCAAACATCCTACGAATTTTCTTCAAATGTTAAATGCGTCAATGGTCAACTAGAAACCACAGCCCAGACGGGGATGGTCAGTCCCGATAGATCTATCCATAACACTAGCGTATACCCAGCAGGTATTTAACGGTTCATGATAAAAGGGGACTTAAATGGCAATACGGTAACTTAGGCAATAATGTAATCAGGAAATAGCATACAGTTTTGAAAACACTTGTGTCCAAAGAAATCAAGCATGTAATCTCCCCCGTATTTAATAAAGCAAGTAGTAGAAAAAGGGGCTACGAACTCACCTTGAGTGAATGGTAATCAACAAGTATTCACAATAGAAAAATGCGTCACGAAGGAATCCGAAGGCAACCTAATCCAATATAGGTCGTATAAGTACTAAACACTTTGATTATTTATAGGTCGTATAGCTCATCATACTATCGTTCGGGCTATCATAATTAAGAGGTCATGTAGTGAACGTATGAGGAGCTAGGACACTTTAAATCGTAAATCCAACAACTCGTCGATACGCCACCCCGAAGAGGCCTCATTATGAAACTCCCTAGTAATATAGTACTTTGATAAACTAATACCACATATAGGTCTATATAGCTCAATCACCATCTAATTGTTTTGGTAAAATTGTGTTTAATAAGTTAAAACGTTTATAATTACTGTTTTAGTAAAACTAGCATAACTTTCGCGTTTTAAGCCCGATTTTAACGTTTCTTATGCCCACGCTTTCGTATTAAGACGAGTTATCATAAATTTACATTTTTGAACTTTTGACCTTCTGGTGAACAGTAACTTTTACTGTTCACACCAGACCCTAATTTATTTTTATCGTTCTCGTTATCGTAAAACCCGTAAACGTCGTATTTTATTCGTTATAGTTCCGTTTTTAGCGATTCTTTCGAGCATGTTCTCGTAATTGAAAGTTTTATTGATTTATGAAGTTTAAAAATATAAAAGTTTCTGTCATGAATAGTAATTTTTATAAAAATAGTTTTATAACACCCGGTATTAACGTAAATCGTATTTTTATCGTATCTTTTTCATTATAAGGCGGTTTTTCAAGTTCTCTACATATTTGGAAACGTCATGAGGTGTACTATCTTTCTAATACATAATATGGCTGTTTCAAAAGTCGACCCAAAACAGTCCCATTGAAATAAATAGGTACACTCGTATAACTTTGTTTTTATAACTTACTTTCTATACTTTTCAACTAAATAATTACCACAATTCCTTTATAACTCATAATATACTTATGTCATATATATTATATATTCCAAGATCACAAGTTCATATGAAAAAGTGTTAAAAATCATAATCACAAGTAAGAATCCCTTTAACATGTTTAAAACCCTAAATGGTGATATTGCTAAATAGAACACATAAACACATAAAATGATAAATGTAAAGACATAAAGGTTTATAAAAGTAACCTCAAAGTGATGTATGATAATGAGAAATACAATCTAAACCCTTGTTTAGATATAAAACCAAAGCTTGCACTCTTGACACCCTATTTTCTAATGAAAACCCTAATCTTCCAATATCTTGCTAAACCTTGCTTAATCACCCAACCAAGCTTCCAAACCTTTTTGTATAACCTTAGATATGATGTAGTAATGCTTGTAAATGTTTGTAGAAAATTTTGTATGGATTGGGTATGGTCCTTGTGGTATGCCGTGAGCTAGAGAGGAGAGAAAAGAGATTGAGTTGGTTTCTTTGCTAAGTGTTATGTGTTGAGAGAGTGTGTACATGAGTTATATATAATAAGGCTAGTCAAGGATCAAAGACCAAGTAGTCAATGGTCCAAGGGGGGGTTCGGTCAAGGGGACAATGGGAGGGTTTTGGGGAAAGTCTTGGTCATTGTTTTCTAGTCTTGGTCAAAACTAGACATAGAACTCTTAGGTTTTAATGGGAAAGGTTTGTACAAGTTCTTGTTGATACAATGTGTGCTTCTTGTCCCCTAGGATGCATATAAGCCACGAAATTGGGGAGGGGAAATGAACTAGTTGGTGATTTTTATCTTTTATGGAAATATCTTGTTAATACTTGAAGTATAAAGTCATATTTAAATGTATAAAGTGTATACTTGTAATGTATAGTTTTTAGTTAGTTTATTTAATGTACCATATGACTAACAATGTTTACTTGGGTAAGGTTTAATAAAACTTTGGGTATTAGGAATAAAAATGGGTATTTGTTGAAGCGTAGAAAAGTTTTGGTGGTTTCGGGAATGCTTAAACGTAATTTATCGCGAAACGTAAACGCTTTACGTAACCGATAAAATAAAACATAAGAAGTTAATTATTACTTTAGAAAAATAATATAATGCTTGCTTGATGAAAACTTTAATTTGTTTGGTGCCCGTTTACGTTGATTGTTGATTTTTTTAGCTTACGCGATTTAACTTAACTATTAAAATTAAAAGCGAACGCGTACGAGAAAAAAAAATAATTAGTGAAATATATGACGAAGTAAATGACGTCATAAAATGACATTGATCAAAAATACGGATTGTTACAGTCCTTCCCCGTTAAATGAGCCTTGTCCTCAAGGCTCAAGTTGCGACACTTGACGAAAGTACGGGTTCAGAGAAAAAGATGCGGATATTTCTTTCGGAATAATGTTGATGAAGAGGTGTAGATAATTATTATTATTATTATTATTTTTATTTTTTATTTTTTTATTTATGAACAGTGCCCCAACGGTCGGTGAACAGTAACCCCAACGGTTACTTTCCCCCTTTTTATACAAAATTTTCTCCTCCATTTCTCCATACAACACTTAATCTTTCACTTACATTTTCTCTTATCCAATCCTCAAAAATGTTGCACATCATCACGCTCTTGGCGATGGCGACCGCGATAGCACTCGGCATTTATCTTGCCTACTTCCCATACGAAGAAGGATTTCAGTATTTGGCCTTTATTCTAGCAATTCTCGTGCCCCTCATTGTTCTTGCAATCGGCGTAGATCTCTTTTGGAAGGAATAGATATTAGGGGAGGGTTGTAATAAAACTTGTATTTCCTTTATGTTCTTATGTAATCTTATTTCTAAGATAATAAATGGATGTTGTGGCAATAAATCTTTTTGTTACTTTTATTTATGCCTTTCGATAATTTCGTTACCACGCTTGGTAACTCGTTTGCATTTCCCTTCTAAATTGATTTAACTTGGGTGTTTCAAGATTTGTGATGTTGGTTTAATATTTATTGTTGCGACCAAGGCTCGGCTCCTAGTGGGTTTATTTGTTCCCTTCAGCTTAACGTGTCAGTTGTAACACTTTTTTTTTGATGATGTCGACTTTATATAGTAAGGTGGAGTGAAGGTCTGCTTAGTTGCTACGGTTACTAATTCGATTTCCAGAAGTAAACGCGTTTTATGAATACGCACACAAAACTTGATGCAAATAGAAAATTGTTTCTTGACAAGAAGTTTTAAGGTGACTACTCTCAGCATGGGCATGGTCCTTCCTGAATTATACATAGTTGATCAGGCTATGTATATTTGAGGGCTAACGATGCGATGCTCATTTTCGTCATAAATTGTGTTATAATTTCCTAATAATTGTGGGAGTGATTTGTATAAAAATTTATAGAGAGTTAAAGTAGAATTGACGTTTTCATAATATGTTAATTTGATAGATACTTGAAATCATTCAGTACAACAGAAATTGAAGCGAAAGTACAACAGAAATTTAAGCGAAAGTACAACAGAAATTTAAGCGAGAATTCCTAAAGGGATAAAGTCTAAGCATTGATATCATCCTCCATGTTGTTAAGGTTTTGATTGGTTTCTCCTCCTACTAAGGCATGCACCATTCCACGTGCTTCAGTACCTTTAACTTGGTTTCCTTAGTTTCGGTTCTTTAACTCCGGGCAATCACTCCTGTAGTGCCCATGATTCCCACAACCAAAGCATGTCACATTCTGTAGCGAATTGTCTCTTGCTACAGGAATCCTAGTTCGACAATCCCCTTCCTGGTGACCAAGCTTGTGACATTTACCACACCTAGGAGGACACGGACCTGGCTGATGATGTGCCTTGCACCTATTGCACCATGGTAAGTTCCCAGCGTAGCCTCTACCCTTAGCTGGGGCTGCCACATAAACCTTAGCAGCTTCTTGTCTTCGGTTTTGCTGCTGGTGATAGTTGTTCCCTTGCTGGTCTTCCCACTTCCTTTTATTGCTATCACCGATCCTTAATGCCTTAGCCTGAACCCCTTGTTCAATCAGTTCTCGAGCCATGTTGATTGCATCATGCAAAGTCGCAGGCTTTGAAGAAGTAACATTTCCTTTGATTCCCTCGGGAAATCCTCGAATGTACTTTTCAATCTTTTTCTTTTCAGTTGACACCAACTCAGGACACATCAAAACCAGTTCGTGGAAGCGATTGTTGTATGCCTCGATGTCATCTCCTTTCAAAGTCAAAGTCCAAAGCTCTTGCTCCATCCTTTGGATTTCAGTTGCTGGGCAGTATTCAGTAGTCATCATAGCTTTTACGTTGCTCCAGGGGATCTGATTAGCATTAGCAAGTCCCAAAGTTTGAACATTTCCGTTCCACCAGGTCAGAGCACGACCCTCGAACGTGCACATAGCAAACTTCACTTTGTCATCTTCAGCACATTTACATTTGCAAATTTTCAAACACTTGCATCCAATCTTTTGAACCAACGTTACAGTCCGACTACTCCTTCAGTCCCTTGAAAGAGAAGGGCTTGCCTTCAAAATGTCTTAATACGAACATCCATGCATCTCTGGCACAACAGTTCCTCCGTTATTTGTTTGAATCCGGATCCACCAGTATGTTTTGAGTCCGCTCTAGTCTTTTCAAATATTTTTTCAATTGGCGATGTGCCACGACGCTGTTTCTCCACTATCATTCCTAACAGATTTCTTCTTAAATCTCCTGGGCGGCAAGATTCAAGACACGCAAGTACACTATTGCTATTAAGAATTTATAGATGCGAAGTTTTGCACGTGATAATAAGAAAGAAAGAGGGAAATAGAAAAAGTGATCTATATAATCATCGTTCATCATGGGCAATATTTATATAATTTGACCGATAGAAATAGCGCGAGTACTGATAATGTCAAAAATAGACGTATGAGATCGAATTTACAACCAAGTTATTATATATTAAAATAGATTATATATATGCATAATGAAAATCAGAACAGTAAGAAAAGAACAGGGAACATACACGCGCGTGGATAATCGGATAAAGTGATGAAGGATTCTGCAACTTTCTTAAAAATCAAGAAAAAGAAATCTTAAACTTTGTATTTATAGACTGAGGTTTTTGAACAAATGAACCCAGTTCCCTAATAACCTTGCTCTCGAGTACCATCGATAACCACCCCAAAATCAAGGTCTCAGCGGAAAAATGAAACAATGGTGCTACGAGTCAAAGCTACAAAAAATCAAGATATAGAAAAGAGACCTGAAATGGACGTTAAAAATAGAGATTCATTCAATGTCATTTACAAAAGAGTCAGATTTTCACGTTAGGTCCCATAGTTTTGATAAAAAAAGACCATAAGATTTTATAAGGACAAAAGTTTTCATTGAATTTAAGAAATCAGAATCCCTCTAATAGATATCCGTCCCTCGGCTCCCATCCAAGCTTATACCTCATCACCATAGATAAAACATGCCTAACAACTCAACAAAATTGTTGAGTGAATTCATAGGTTTATCAAGAAATAGCGTGGACCACAAGATCGAAGTAATAGTAGACTATGAAACACATTCAATAGTCTAAAACATGTATTATTGCCCTAAGCTCATGACACCGAACCTTAACGTAATAAACTGTAATTTCAAAACCGTACTCGCGTAGATGCCCCAACACGATACAGATGGTTACAAAAACATCCTACGAATTTTCTCAATACAGATTATGCCAAACATCCATAAAACGAATTTTCTTCAAATGTTCAAATGCGTCGATGTCAACTAAGAAAACCACAACCAAAGACGGTTTGGTCCGTCCCGATAGATCGATCCATAACACGAAGCTTATACCCAGCAGTAATTAACTTACAGATAAAAGGGGACTTAAATGGCAATAAACGGTAAATAGCAATAATGTAATCAAGATATAGCATACAGTTTTGAAAACACTTGTGTCCAAAGGCAAACTCAAGCAATGTACATCTTCCCCCGTATTTAATAAGCAAGTAGGTAGAAACAGGGGCTAACGAACTCACCTTGAGTGAATGGTAACCAACAAAGTATTCACAATAGAAAAAGCGTCATGCGTACGATCGAATGCAACCTAATCCAAGATAGTACGTATAATACTAAACACGTGATTATTTATAGGCCGTATAGCTCCTCATACTATCATTTCCGGCTTATCATAATCAAGAGGTCAATGTTAGTGACTATGATGGTAGGCTAGAAACATCTAACAATCGTAAATCAAAACAACTTCGCGATACGCCACCACCCCGAAGAGCGCTCTTATGAAACTTTAGTAATTAAGCCACTTTTATTAAAATTAATACCACATATGTTTCTAATATAGCAACATCAAACGCGTCTAATGGTTTATTAACACATAATTCATAACGTAAAAAAGTTTATAGTATACTTTTAGGTAAAAGGAGGGGGCGTAACTTCCTCGTTTCTAATCCATTTCGCGCGTTTCTTACGTCCACGCCTTCGTATTAAGACGAGTTATCAAAATATAACATTTTCAAAATTTGAGTTTTTCTGATGAATATTGATTTTACCTGTTCACTAAAACTAAACATATTTATTTTTATATTTTTTGTTATCTTTAAACCATCGTAAAAACGTCGTAGTTATTCGTCTTATAGCTCCGTTTTTAGCGCGATGCTTTCGAGCACGTCTTCGTTTTTAAAAAAAAGTTCAATCGCAGATTAATGATGTTTTCAAAAATAAAATCCTTCTGATGAACCAGTAGCTTTTATAAAATTTATTTTATAAAACCTGGTATTACCGTAAACTAGAAATGCGTCGTATCTTACTTCGTTTATATAATCGTTTTTTATTTTCGAGTTTCTTATCTTTTTGGAATCGTCATGAGGCGTACTATCTTTTTAAAACATGTTGGGTCTGTGTCAAAAGTCGAACCAAAACAGTCCCGTTGAAATCAATAGATCATACAAAGTATTTATATAAATTGTTAAGTAAACTTTAGAACCCTAATTTGTATATATACACATGTTATACATATAACAGCATGGTACAATACTTATACCCATTATATTAATGAATTATCAACTAATACTGTATTTTAAAATCTTAAAAATCGATCAAATGAATTTTTAAAACTACAAAGAATGATTTTTTAGGGGGATTTAATAAATAGTACTTGATAGTTATGCAAATTTTAGAATAATTTTTTTTTGAAAACCATCTCTTTTTATTTAGATTTATTTATTTTTATCAAATCTATAAAGAGCTTGGTGGATCATCATAAAGATCATGAATATGGTGATCTAAGATCAATGGCACAAAAGATCTCGGAGCTCCTATAGCTAAAAGGTACATTTCTCGAAAAGGTACATCTCGACTTTTTTATCTTTATACAAGAAATATAATTCATGTATCTTATGTTATTTAGTCATAAGATTTGTTGTACAAGAGTTTTGTTGAGAAACTAAAAGAAATTTTGACATGAAATCCTTTGAAAAATAGAGATAGAAAATGATTTGGACTAAACAAAAGATATGCAAATAATTTCTGGTATATCTGATGAACCGGATCAACCGGTTCCTCTTCAAAAGGGATCGGGCTAGTGTTATCCGAAGGATCCGGGCTACAGTAAATAAATCTATCAAAACAAATAATTTTCTCTTTTCATAAAAATAAAGTAATACGAGACTAATCGGTCTCACGCTTAAAACACGTTTTGTTCACATTGATTCCTTTTACTATATTTTTTTGACTAATAATATATTTTCAAATAAAACCATAAGTATATTTTTATTCAAAATAATTAAGGGATTGAAAACAAACCATTGCTTAAAATATAAATGGGAATAATAATTATTTTTCAAAGACTCGTGCCCGATACATTTGGTCCTATTGAAATGTGGTCATCACAAATCCTTGTGGCTTCAAACTATAGCAAACGGACTAAATACTAAAGGTATGTTCCCATAAATTTTCTTTTGCTACTCTATTTATGCTTATCTTGTATGATGTATCTTATTTGATTTTATTAAGTTTGTGTTTGGGCCTTATGATCCATTTACACTTGATTATTTAGACTTACTTTTTATTGATCACTTGTTGGTTTCATATTGGACCTTATATAAAATAAGTGTTTATTTGTTTTGGTATAATCCATCTAGAAAAATATATTTTTTTCATCGGTCTAGCGCACCATTACTTGCTTCGTCCAAAATCATCACCAAGTCAAAATCTAGTTTTCTCCGTCCAAATTATAGTATCTAAACATCAAAAATTTTGGGTATTAAGCTTCGTTATTCAAAGTAAACCTTCCCTCACACAATCCCAAAAACCAACGGCCATCTATACCTATTATATATTTTCTTCATCTCATCCACTACCACACTCACCCCATTCAAAAATCAAACTATCTCATTTTCCTTCTCATTCAAAACACCGAATAACCTCATCAATGGATAACATCTCGGAAATCTTTAGTCCCGTCATGATCGTCATCATCATCTCACTCATAATGCTCCTCTATCCGATACTCAAGTTCCCGTATGGAGATTTGTTCTTCGTCTTGGCATTCTACATTTCCATTGTTTTTCCCATCATTTGTATTGCTTTAAGCATTGAAATGAAATATAAATAAAATCGTTTCGTTTATTCTTGCATCGTGGTTGTTATTTATTTTTTGTGTAGTATTATACAAAACCTCACTCTTCCGTCACACGCTAGGCACTCGTCTAAAATAATGATAAATTAATCCAGAAAAGCACTAATAAAATAAAACTAAGTAAAATATATTTTTTTGGGGCCAAATCAAAACAAGAAAAAGGAAAAATAAAATTCTTATTTATTTTCCCGGAACCTTTCGTAATGAAGGCCGGATCCCTCCTCAAGAAGGATCTAGGAGAACCGGCTGACATACTCAAATCTATCAGTTCTTTTTTTCACTGTTTCAAACATACCACTCCTCCTAAAACCGCCATTGACGAACCCATCTTCATCATTGCCATTTTTGTACTCAAAGCATCATCTAGTCAGTGTATTCCTTCACATTGTAAGTCTTATTCATCACTCTCCTATTTGATTTAATCATGATTAGTGTTTTTCTTAAAATTAGGGTTTATAAAATTAATCATCTATAATCAATGAATTTAATATAATTAACTAATTATAATTCTCTTAGTTAGGAATTGCATCTTTGTTTTTAATTAAAAAACGATTCATGCACATAAACCTTATATCAAATTTTTTTTCTTCTGAAAAATCTCATCAATAATGATCAACCCAAACAATGTGATACACATTGTTAATACATGGAAAAACGATTTTAATCTTAACAATATGATTTTAAAAGGATAATAAGGACACACTTGATCTTCGGCAAAACATTGTTTTTGTTTCACCGAAATATTTTTTTGTATAAACACTAAAACGAAGAAATATTCATAACTAAAACGCTAGTACCATCCCACTTACTTTATTGAAACAATCCTTTTTAGGTTCAAAATGCCAAAAGCCATTCATAGAGATCACCAAGACACCGCCTTTTATATCCCCAAGCATCATCAAACCGAGGGTCTCTTGGACGCCGATAGGGCCATCTTTAAAAACCTCGAAAGACGCTTCTTTCATGAAGGTCGTGTCGTTCACCCATCCTTCGTTGATAACTTCAACATTCTCCAAGTCTTTTCCGCCATCAACTTTGATTGTCTTTTGTATATCAACGAAGAAATGTGTCCTTTGTTTGTTCTTGAATTCTACAAGAGTGTTTGGATAACTCAAAACATCAACCAAACAATCTCTATTGCCTTTATCATTAGAAACCTAGAGATCGTTCTTCCTCTCCGCCGCTGTGCCGAAATTCTTCGTGTTCCTTGTGAAGGTGCATGCATGTTCACCGTTGATTGGTCTATTGCATCTCTCCCAAAAATCATCGATCCTAATCCGGTCTATCATACTCCTTTGGATGATCCCATCCTTGTCCGTGACGCCATATTCTATAAAAGACCATCTCCCAATCGTGATCCTTTTCAAATGGAGCTCAGTGAAATGAAGCTTGATTTTAGGAAATAGGAGACTATCCTAAGCGAAAATGTCATTAGTCTCACGAGAAACAAGGATCATCGAAATGCTTGCCTTATTTACATGCTATATTGTCTTGCAACTCAAAAACCCTTCAACCTCACCTACTACATGGCCAAGAGGATGGTCGGCGTCATAAAAAATAACGTGGTGGTGCTTCCTTACGGAATGATTCTTACTCGCCTCTATAGGAATGTGACCACCATCCAACCGTGTGCTCTAACCGATGGACATTTCTTTACGGCCTATGTTATGGTTCCTCTCACCGAGGGACGGGTGAAAAGGTTCTTGGTTGACGAGAAGAGGCCTCATCCTCAAACATCCTCATCTTCCTCCTCTTCACACTCTCAATCCCATGATCAAGAAGAAGAAGAAGTCGACCCAGTTTCCAACTATGAGCTTGATCCTATTGAGTATTGTGACCAACTTCCACCCATTCCTGGAGCATAGGAGGAATTCAAGTAAACAAAAGGAATGTTCAAGTGTCTAGGTCATTTCCTCTTCAACATTGGAAAGAAGAAGAATAAGTAAGGTGCTATGGGCCGATGAAGTTGCTTTTAAAACTTGTGTTTGGTAAAAAAAATTGATGCTACTTTGGCTTAAACTATGTTTGTTTTATGGTTATGAATTCTAGATATTTGATATGTGTTTGTAAACTCAGATTATTATGTGCGTAGGAAAGTTGTTTAACTTGTTATGGTATTTTAGCATTATCTCAAATTAGATTAGGGAGCGCTTGTTTTAACTAGGAATTATAGGATTATGCCCCTTTTGTCACTCTAATAGACTCTTGCCTTCTTTAAGGATGCCTATAAAACATTTTTGAGATAAAAAGAACATACACTTGTTTCTCATTGCTGCATTTTAGGATCTGATTTCTTTTTACAGATCCCAGAACCTTTTACAACAAAGGCCGGAACCCTTTGACAAAAGGAACCGGATTTGCCAGGTCCACCGTAAGCTTTCAATCATTTTAGGTTGTTAACTTTTGTACCTAACACTTTATTTAGGTAATTTATACCTATATTAATATTACCCAATAGTTGATTTTGACTTATCTTGCATTTAAATCCTCCTAATGATTATTTTTAGGGACAAAGTATTGGTTAAGGCATTTAATACTTTGCATGGCTTAATCCTATAAGATAGACCACTTTATGCTTGCTTGATCATCTCCTCTCTCACAAAAAAAATCCTATAATCACAACCATAATCCAACCTTAGTCTACTTTCAAAATGGCCTCAAGTGCTTCATCCTTCACAAGAAACCCACCAAGAAAGGTTGCTCGAACAAACATCATCGACATCTCTTCAAATGAAACATCACCAATAAGAGAACCCTCAACGATCACATTACCACTCGTCCTACAACACTTACTACAACTCTCGCATTATCCCTTGCTCTACCTATAACCAATCAACTACTTGCTCCACAACATACACCCTTAGCACCTCGAGAACTTATTTTCACGACTCCACCAACTTTGCCACACCCATACTTGAACTCACTTGATGACTTGCCCCCAAGGTGTGCTAATCCACCACCTCTTCCCACACTCGAACAAATCGTTACCCAACCTCTCCCACTTACCGATCACATGGAGGTTGAACCCTTCCTTTCATCAACAAATCTCACTAGGAGAAGTGGTAGATTTAGCGCTTTTTTGGAATCTATCATGACTCGTGAACAAATCATTGAAGAACTTAACTAACTACACAATTTGTCCAATAACATAGAAACCGCCTTCCAAAATACAAAAATGTGCAAAATAAACCCACAAGCCATACCACCACTACCTCTCAAGTACCTCCTCCATCATCACACCCTCCTACCACCATCAGAACCTCCCAAACACCCTCTCTATCACCTTTTCCATCACACCTTCTACCACCATAAACCTTTGTACCTCTTGATTAATCCTAATGGATTTAAGGACCCTCATACATGAAGTACGTGATGAAATGCGTTTCATGTTTCACCACATCCTTGAACAACTCACAAACCTCATAAACCAAAAACCATGAGGAGGTGTATGCAAGCATTCAGATGGTATTAGTTTAGTAACTTAGTTAGTTGTTTTTCATGTTTAGAACTAGGCCATGATTTTTTTAGAAAGGCAACAATATATAAACCACAAACAAAACAATACAAACAAACGACATTCCTCCTCTCCAAACTAGGCCATGATTTTATTTTTCTATGTTCGCGGATATTTCTTTGATCATTGTATGTTTACTTCGTGGTTCATAGTTCACTAATATATTATCATGGTATTTGTGATTACGATAATAATATATTTCTGTTTGTTCTCTCTAATATGTGTTTAAATCAGTGGGTATCCTCCTTGCAATAGAAAAATGCTACATGCATGTTCAGGTCACCCGGTTACCTTCCGCAAAGAAGGCCGGAACCTTTTTCCAAAAAGACCCGTGTGCACAGGATTTTCAATTATATTTCTATTATTTTTGTGAAATTTTGGATTAACCTCTATCTTTTGTAGGGATTCCCCAAACCAAGGGGAGATTATAATCACATTTAGTATCATCTTACTAACGTTGTCTCTGTAGCATTCAAAATCCATTTGGATTCCTTGATGCCCTCATTAAGTAGGAGCTTTCGTCAAGGGGGAGCATAGCATTCGATTCAATTCGAATCACTACTTATATTGTTTCATTTGACCCGATTCATTTCGGTTCACCTCATATTTCCTTTTCTCATTAACCATTTCATATATTTGTTAGTTTTTCATCGACGCTCTTTTTGTTTCGACAAAAATAGGGAGAAGGAAGTAAAAACTCCAATTTAAAACATATAAATTTTATACTTTACTTCCAATAATTTTTTGTTTTGTTATCAACAAAAAAGGGGAGATTGTTAATACAAATAAACCGTAAAACGTTTATTTATATTTTGCGATCTATCAATGTTTTGTCGATAACAATCATAAAATCATTAGAAGTAGAAAATAAAGTTCATATGTTTTAAACCAATAGTTTTCTAACTCAACACATCCATTATATATCAAACATCATATTCATCATACATCAATCATCATTCATCATACATTAAATGTCATTCTTCTATATTAACTAAGTTATTTTTTCACAAAAATAACTACACATGTTATTTTAAAATGTGTCATTTATATATTTTAACAAATGTAATTAACTTGGATACTTTATTTCAAATATTCTAAACAAAGTTAATTATACACTTTTTATTCATACAAAACAACAAAAATATTCTTGCACCTTTTATTTTTATTACTTACATACTTTTGAAGTATACAAAAGAAAACCAAGAAAAATAATTTCACAAATTGTTATTTACCTCATGCATGACATCACTCCTGATCTTGAAAAGATCTTAAAAGATTACAAAAGATTTTAAGTGATTTAGCATCCAGAATCCGGATCTACACTATTAGATACTTGGAACCCTTAGGTTTCACTGGCCGATTCCCTTTTAGAAAGGACCCTTCAGAACCGGGGAACAGTAACTCATTTTGCCTATAAATAGCAAGCCATTTCTCATGTTTTAGGCATTCATTTTTACACACATTCTCTCTTGCATTCTCTAATCCTTGATCTCAGATCAAGATCTCTTTCAAGTTTTATTTTTGGCGATTTTCTTACTAGGAGAAGATGTAACCAAGTTATGCATACGAGATTGAGCCTCAAATTTACTTGTCGCAAGAATCTCTCATCACATCAAGAACTTCCTATTGATTCTTGATCATCATTCATTCATTGTAAATATAAAAATCATTTTCATAAAATGTAGATTGTATATGGTTGGTTCTACCAAAGTTAGGACTCGGTATTTAGCTTTGTACCGGATAAAGTGTAAGTGACGTAGGGTTGGTTCTACCGGTGTTAGGACTCGGTATTTAGCTTTGTACCAGATAAAGTGTAAGCGACGTAGGGTTGGTTCTACCGGTGATAGGACTCGGTATTTGGCTTAGTACCGGATAAAGTGTAAGCAACGTTGTGAGGATTCTCCGCCAAAATAAGGAGCTTGTGGATGTAGTGTTTACGAACTCTCGAGTTGGGTACTCAGAGAGTGGAGTAGGGCAAGGAAGGAGTCCTTGTAGCCGAACTACTATAAATAATTGTGCATTGCTATATCCTTTACTTTTATTTATCGCACTAGTTTATTTATTATTTGCATAGATCTATGTGTATATAATCATTATCCATATCTAGATCTAAATTTTTCTCAATACTCAACACAAATAAATTTAAAATGGAATTTTTAATTGGTTAAACTATTCAACCCCCTTTCTAGTTTTCCACAGGCTTCTTCTTACTCTGAATTTCAACAAAAAAATAAAAAGCAAAGCTAGATCCTTTGATGTAAACTTAGCTAAAGTTCTTCATTCTTATTGGAAGTTCAGTTTAGGATCTGACTGGGTTTGATGACCAGTTTCGTGACTAGTTCAGCGTCTAAGGTTTAATTGAAACTGAAGGTTCAGAACTGAAGAGGGTTCAGTTCAAGTTTTGCGACCAGTTTTAGTTTTACTGTATGTTCAACTTTAGGAGTTCAGCTCTGGACCGGTTCAACACTGAAGGGAGTTCAGACCTGGGGGTTCAGATCAGTCCTTGTGGTTCAGGTTAGAGGGGGTTCAATTTGTGAAAGGGTTCAGTTTGGATTTGTGATGGGTTCGTGACCTACAAAACGTGAGGTTCAACTTTGGTTTTAGTTTTGTTTAAAAATAATTCACCCACAAACATATAAATGAAACCCACTGAAGCCCACTTTCATTTGTATCCTTTCTTTTTACTCGGTTCTTTAATTCCTCAATAACTAAAACCTTTCCATCAATGTTACTTAAAAACTGAACAAATCATTTTCATTCAATGATTTTTTATTACTCAGCTCCAAATTACATGTAACAAACACTGAACCAATTCCCTTTCTCAACCACTTTAATCTGTTCCAATTTTTACAAACTTCTTTCCAATCAATCCCATGATTTATTATGGACTGTGTTTCAGTTTGGTTTTTATAAATCTTTAAACACCCATAAGCTTAAAAAATGTTTCTAACTAGGTTTAGATAACCACGACCACTACACACGTGAATGTTGCCTGATGACGTATGGTATGGACACCAAGCTCATTGGGCTTTGTTCAAACATACACATATGGGCCCAGGCCCAATATAACAAATAGCCGGACCACTAAGCCCGACAGTGGTCACGCTCCGGATATTACAAAGACGCACGTGAGTACCTTTAAAAGCCGTACCCATTGTACCTCCGCGGACAAACATGGACTGCGGAAGGATACTCACATCCGCATACACGATTACAGGTGGACCCTTGCCCGACAAGGGACCCACTCCGGCTACTAACAGTCGCAAGCGAAATATTAGGAAACCCTAGTATTGGGCTTGCCTATAAATAAGGGTCATTTCACACCCCAAAGAGGTACATCTTTCCCTATCATTAACACGCACACATACTCTGACATTCTCTGACAAACATGTATACTTACTCTCACGTCGGAGCTTAATCGCGGGGTCTGCCCTGCGATAAGGCTAATGGTTTACTCTCATTTGTTCAGATCACCTCTTTATTACTTGGATTAGTACAAGATCTACATCATAGCCCGTTCACCGGCCCAGTCCACCAAGTGATCTAGACTCAGATTATATCCCTTCACCCCCCATACACGGTTTTTGTACTAACAAGTTGGCGCCATCCGTGGGACCGATATAACTGCGTTCCTTGAAAATACTCACCATGAGCAATCACAAACAAACCTACCCCTAGTCATCCCAAGTCTGATGTGCGGAATACGGTAGGGAAAAACAAACAAACCCCCAGGGCTCCACGAGAACTACATCCGCTGTAGATCTCAAAGAGTTCTGCGAAAAGCACTATGAGAAACTACTACCAATCATGACAGATAAGTATGAGTATGAGCAGAGAAAGAAAGAAAAGCTGGAGGAAGTAAAAGCGCAGCTCGACTTTAGCGATGCCCGGAAGAAGAGCACTAGGGAGCAGGAATCAGCGTATTCTGAGTCTAGGAAAATATCGCCAAGAAGACAGAGACGCTCTCGCAGCCCGCGCCACAATCCTAGTGTCTTCACTAGGTTGAGGCGTGAAAGGTCAAGATCGTCACGGCATGAATACAAGAGCAAGGAAAGAAGGGAAAGTACCGTGTTCAAGAGACTCGGAAGTAGAGGACGAAGCACATCCGCGCACTCCGATAGCCGTCAGGAAAGCTTAAGGTATACGGAAAATCACTCTGAAAGCGAAGATAGTGAAGGAGGGCACTAGAAGTTTAAATTACGAAGAAAAAAGTCCAGTGTCGAAGATGATGATCTCTCCCAACCTTGGGTATGTGCCAAGACTGATCCGTTCACATCTCGAATCCGTCACTTCGACTTCCCAAAAACGTGAATGCCAAGTCATGTAAAAACATACAACGGAAGCGAAGATCATGAAGATCACTTGAAAATCTTCGAGGCAGCAGCAAAAACGGAGAGGTGGGCCATGTCAACATGGTGTCACATGTTTAATTCCACACTCACCGGGAACGCTCGGGTGTGGTTTGACGATCTTCCCCCAGAATCAATAGACAGTTACAACGATCTAAGAGAAGCATTCCTGAAAAACTACCTCCAACAGAAAAAGTGCATCAGAGACCCCATAGTGCTCCACAACATCAAGCAAAGAGACGGAGAGTCCACAGAAGACTTCATACAAAGGTATAAGTCGGAAAGTGGAAATGTTAAAGGAGCACCGGAGTGCATGAGAATCTCCGGATTCGTGCACGGAATCACAAATCCTGAACTTATCAAAAGATTTCACGAGAAAATTCCAAAAACAGTAGACGAAATGATGCAGGTGGCCACATCTTTTCTTCAAGGGCAAGAGGCGGCCTCAAATCAAGAAAGGAAAAAAGTCCCTCAGGCCTGGAGACACCAGGAAGGGGGTCATAGGCAGAATTTCAAAAAAGGGGGAGGCTTCCGCAGCCAACATAAGACAGAGAAAAGGCCAGACAGGTTCACTCTTCTCACAAAAACCCCGAAGGAGATTCTGGCCTTAGAAAAAGGAAAATTCAAAACCCCACCTCCGATGACAACCCCGGTTGAAAAGCGAAACGCAAACAAGTTTTGCGAGTTTCACGGAGAAGTGGGGCATAATACAGATGAATGCAACCATCTAAGGAAGCAAATTGAAGATATGCTCAAAGCCGGGAAACTGTCGCACATAATCCGGGAGCTGAAGCAAAGCAGCGGAAAAGAACAGCCGAAAAAGAAAGGTGAAACCTCCGAAAAAGAGAAACCTCAGGCAATTTTAATGATTCAGTCACGACAAAAGGTAATAAGGCAAAAGATAACTCAAAGCTTCTCACCCAATCCGGAAATGTTGTTTCCACATTTACGGGACGATGAAGGAGCGGAAGGCCCCTTAATAATAGAAGCGGAGATTGGAGGCCATCAAGTGCACCGCATATGTGTTGACGGAGGGTCATCTTTTGAAATACTCTATGAGCACTGCTTTAACAGACTGCGTCCAGAGATAAAGAATCAAATGGTCCCTGCTACAACCTCATTAATAGGGTTCAGCGGCGAAATAAAATGGCCATTGGGACAGATAACACTCTTGGTAAAAATCGGAGATGATGAACACTCAACGTCAGCATGGATGGATTTCATGGTGGTAAGATCGACGTCTCCACACAACGGAATCATTGGAAGGCCCGGGTTACGAAAGATTCAAGCAATACCATCAACAGCACACAGAATGATGAAATTTCCAGTCATGGGAGGAATACTCACGCTAAAGGACAGTAAAATTATCCCAGTTGAATGTACGATGGTCTCCGGACCAAAGGAGAAACCCATCTTAGTCAATAAAGTAAAAGAAGAAAGGGTAAAAGTGGCAATCAATCCGGAACACCCGGAGCAGACAGTAATGATCGGTTCTGACCTTACGGAAAAAACCAGAAGTAAGCTGTGCAACCTACTTCAACGGAGTTTGGACATATTCGCTTGGACCCCAACGGATATGACGGGCGTTCCAAGGCAGATAGCGGAACATAGGCTGAATGTACGAGAAGGTTGTCAGCCGGTTAGGCAAAAGAAAAGAGGCTAAGCCGCAGAAAGGAACGTAGCAATCAATGACGAGGTTAGTAAGCTAGTGACAGCTAGGATCACGAGGGAGGTTCATTATCACGATTGGCTCTCCAATCCGGTGATGGTAAAGAAAAGTGACAACAGTTGGAGAATGTGTGTTGATTTTAAAGACCTCAACAAGGCATGTCCCAAGGACGGTTACCCTCTGCCAGAAATAGACTAGAAGGTCGAATCCTTGTGCGGATTCCCCTTCAAATGCTTCCTGGACGCATATAAGGGGTATCACCAAATACAAATGGCAGAGGAAGATGAGGAAAAGACCGTGTTCATTACAAATCAAGGCATTTTTTGCTACATAAAAATGCCTTTCGGTCTGAGGAACGCCGGTGCAACCTATCAGCGGCTAGTGGACAAAATATTCCACGGACAAATTGGTAGAAACCTCTAGGTATATGTGGATGATTTGGTCATAAAAAGCCGCACGGAGGATGAAGTTGTCCGCGACATAGAAGAAACATTTAAGACGCTTAGAAAAATCAACATGAAACTGAACCCAAAAAAGTGCACCTTTGGAGTTGAAGAAGGAATGTTCTTAGGATACCAGGTCAATACTAAAGGCATTAAGATATGCCCAGATAAGGTAGACGCCGTATTAAACCTTCAATCACCAAAATGCTTGAAAGACGTGCAGAAGTTAAATGGAAAATTGGCAAGCTTAAACATGTTCTTAGCAAAATCAAGGAACACATAGCAAAGTTACATATGCTCACCGCTCCAGAAGAACAAGAGGAACTCATCGTCTACCTGGCAGCATCCAAGGAAGCGGTTAGCGTCGTACTAATGACGGAAAGAGAAGCCAGGCAGATGCCAATCTACTTTGTCAGCCGGGCGCTAAGGGGCCCGGAAGTAAACTACACCGCCATGGAAAAATTGGTGCTAGCATTAGTACATGCAAGCAAAAGGCTAAGAAGATACTTCTAAGCTTATCCAATCATAGTAATAACAGATCAACCCATCAAAAACATACTATCAAACCCAGAAGTCGCTGGTAGGATGCAAAAGTGGAGCATACAATTAGGGGAGTTTGGTATACATTATAGGCCAAGAGTATCTGTTAAAGGGCAAGTATTAGCCGATTTTATCGTAGAAAGACCAGAGGAAGAAGGTCAGGACGATTCCGCAAAGGAAGAAGAACCGCTCCCGGCACGGTGGACCTTGTTCACGGACGGGTCATCTTGCGTTGACGGATGCGGAGCAGGAGTGATACTCACGGATCCGGAAGGAGTAGAGTTCACATACGCTTTAAGATTTCAGTTTGAAGCAACTAACAACGAAGCAGAATATGAAGCATTGATAGCAGGATTGCGGATAGCGGAAAAAATAGGCGTCCAAAACCTCGAAGTAAATGTAGACTCAAAACTGGTAGCAAACCAAGTAAATGGGACTTACATCGCAAAAGAGACAGACATGATCAAATACTTAGAGAAGGTAAAAGCACTGGCCAGTACCTTCCGAGCGTTCTCAATAAAGCAAGTCCCAAGAAGCAAGAACAAAAAAGCGGATGCACTAAGCAAAATGGCATCCACCAGCTTTGCACATCTCAGCAAACAGGTGTTGGTGGAGGAATTGAAAGAAAAATCTGTAAACAAAAAAGAGGTGCTCGCCGTGGTAGAGGAAGAAGGGGATTCCTGGATGACCCCGATTCATGAATACCTCACGGATGAAACTTTACCAGCAGAAAGAAAAAAGGCAAGGGCGATAAAACGTAAATCACAACGTTTCGTCATCATCAACGGAATACCGTACAAAAAATCCTTTCTAGGCACATGGCTTCAATGTGTAGGACCCTCACAAGTGAACTACGTCTTGCGGGAAATACACGAAGGCTCATGTAGCATGCATGCGGGCACACGATCTGTCGTTGCCAAAGCTCTAAGGACCGGTTATTACTGGTTGACAATGCACAAGGATGCAAGGGCGCTTATAAAAACATGTCAGGAATGCCAAGTGCATAAACCCGTCCCAAGAAATCCATAGGAAAAATTGAATCCAATCACATCTATGTGGCCATTTTACAAATGGGGTATCGACATAGCTGGACCTTTCCCGGAAGGACCCGGCAAAGTCAAATTTCTAATAGTGGCCATGGATTACTTTACCAAGTGGATAGAAGCAAAACCAGTAGCAACTATCACAGGAAACCAAGTAAAAAAGTTCGTATGGGAAAACATAGTATGCAGATTTGGTCTTCCAGGAGAAATTATATCCGACAATGGGAAACAATTTCGAGATAACCCCTTCAGAGATTGGTGTGAAAAATTATGCATTCAACAACATTTTGCTTCCGTAAAACATCCTCAGACGAACGGACTGGTTGAAAGAGCAAACAGGAGTTTGGGGGAAGGAATAAAAGCAAGACTGGGCAAAGACAACAAGAACTGGTTGGAAGAAATTTCTCATGTACTTTGGGCACACCGTACCATGATCAAATCCAGTAACGGAGACACTCCGTTCTCATTAACTTACGGAACGGAAGCTGTCATCCCGGCGGAAATTGGAATGCCCACGTTCAGGACAGCAGAAGTAGACGTGGCCGAAAATGATGAAGCATTGGAAATCAACTTAGAACTGCTAGAAGAAAAGCGAGAGCAAGCAGCGATAAGAGAAGCAAAAAGCAAGAGGCAAATGGAAAAATACTACAACACCAAAGTTAGAAATGCAAGCTTCAAGCCAGGAGACTTGGTGTACCGGAGCAACGAAGCAAGCCGTGTAGAAGATACTGGAAAGTTAGGACCCAAGTGGGAAGGCCCGTACGAAGTCACAGAAGCACTTGGGAAGGGATCGTACAAGTTAAAAGACCGCAACGGAAGAGAACTCCCGCGAACCTGGAATGTTTGCAATCTTAAGAAGTGTTATATAAACAAAGTGTAAGCAGCCTAACCATACGGACTCCGTGATGGGAAGGGCATTTTTATCTTTATTCCTTGTAGTAATTTTTAAATATCGTGTAATATGATTTTAATTTTAATGAAAAAAGTAAAGATTAGCTACCTTCACAAGTTATGCTTTGAAAAATTCTATCTTATTACTTTGCAAAGTCATTTATTGTGATTAAGCCGCGCACACACGGAGCACGCCTCCATCAATGTTATTCCGTATAACAAAAGGATGAGTAACCTCACAATTAGCTCAAAGTACATAAGAGGTATTGCAAACCCGGTACCGGGAGAATAACCCACAAAATATTCAAACAAGACTATCCTACTAAAGATATCAAACGTGATATAAAAAGATAGCAGCAACATTTATATATAACAGACATGTTCAAACTTGAAGTGTTGCAAAAGTGGTTACATATAAAATACCGCCACAAAAAGGCCACATGCGGCCGCGGTATAAAAAGCACCATAACGGGCCTAACTGTTAATAGCCGCGCTATATCAATTCATTCTGATCATAGACATGGGAATTGAAACCATACCTCAATTAATTCTAGCCTGATGGCCTGGTAATTGAGAACCATAAAGTGTTACACCCAAAATATTGCCCGGTAAAGATTATGCCATAAAACCAGTTTATCAATATAGATCAATGAAATACAAAGATGAGCCTGAAAAACAAAATGTTCATCTGCAGTTTTAAAAACCAAGTGATATATTCCCAAAAGAGTATACCAAAAATCAAGATTTTCCAAGAGACAAAAACCAACATTTACAACAATCTGCACAAAATATAGAAGAAAACAGAAAAACAAAATATAATAAGATAAATATAACAAACTTAACAATACCAGTCATGAACCGTAGGACGCCTTGAATCAGAAATTTGTTTCTTAAGAAAGGCAATCAACTGAACTGCAGTGGTAAGTTCATTACCCACTGTGTCGCGACAAATTTCCAGCTGATGATCAAGCATCCGTTCGATAAGATTGACAGAAAGAGGATACCTCTTGTCGACAAACATATGTAGCATAAGCCCACTAACCGTCTCCAACACATGAATACCAGTAGAAGAATATAGCTTCCAGCTTTGAATAATCCAAGTGTGTTGGTTCTTCTAAACATCACTACCATCATTCCCTTCAGGTGAATCTATCAAGACCTTAAGATCTCCCAACAGAACAAGACCAACTCTTGTAGCTTTCCTATCCTGATAAAATGTCATCACACGGCCATAGATGACCATCAAGTCTGTTCTAGTAACCAGGTGAAGGATTTCCCTAAGTCTCGAGAAGCACTTGCGAGAATTATCTTTCCTGTAAATGACATTGACCCAACCTAACCCCGTAGGCAGTAATTCCCAGTCAACAACACCATGCAAATTAATGGGTGTATCATCATCAGAAGCAGAATCTGCATCAGAAACATACTTGATGCACATTTTGTGTTCAGCTTCAGGATCTCCATCTTCAATAGGAATGGTAGAGCGAGAAAGATGAACACCTTTTTGACCGAATCGCTTCCTCCTGGTACTAACCTTCTGGGTTGAGGAAGCAGTTTGTTGTGCTGTAGAAGTAGTGGTAGAAGGAACTTCAACATCCTCTTATGTAGCTTTCTGAGAAGGGACTTTAACAGATGGTTGTTGTGAATCAGCAGGAACATCAGGCTTTGGAGCTTTAGTTGATTTGGACTTCTTCAAACTAGCTTGCTCCAAATCTACACCAGGTCTTTAAAGAGACCTCCTAATGTTTTGTGATTTGAAGTCTGCAGCAGCTGTTCTGATTTTGTCAAACTCAGTTTTGAGTTGATCATCAGAAAATGACTTCACATGCTTCATGGTCCATCCGGTGGTACAAATGGTGGAACTTTGATTTTTCACAAAAGTTCTCATAAAAGCCTTCTGTTGTGCATAGGTCATTGGCTTATTTAACTTGTCCTTAAACCTCTGACAACAAACTCTCTTCTTCTTTTAGCAATCAGAGCTACCAATTTTTCAGCAAAGTTATCTTCAGTGACATCAGGACCCAAAAGATCAGCAGTAAGTCCTTGATTAGCATGAACTTGACTCATTATGTCAGTCCAATCAGAATCGGTATGGTATTTTGCTGAATTCAATACATCATGTTGTCGTTTCCTCTGCATCTTTTCTCTCTCTCTTTCCAACTCAGCTTGCTCTTCTTTATACATTCTCCTAGCAGCTTCTTTACCTAACCTGTCTTCCTCTCTTTGCCTAAATGTTCTTTCTCTGACTGGAGGGTCTTCTTCCATCAAAGGAGATTTACCTTTGTTGGAAGGATCAGCAGAAGGACCAGTAGTAGCACCAGCAGGAACATCAGAACCACCAGCAAACTCATCAGTAGGAACAGAGGAACTAGGTGGAATTTCAGCTTCATGAGAACCACCAGTAGGAACAGCTGAAGCAGCAGCAGCTGTAGCAGCTGCCTTAGCCAGCTTGATAAGAGGATCCACATCTTGGTCAGCATCTTCGTCCTTGTCAGAATCAGTCAGCACAAACTTCCTTTTTCTCCCTTTGAGCTTATCCTCCAACAATTTTACCTTCTTAACCAGCTTTCCTACTACCTCTTTGAACAGCAGCTTGTGTGCGTTAAGATCAGATTCCTGAGTATTCACTTTCTGCACAAGAGTGGACACTAGAGAAGACAAAGCTGTTAGTTTATCAAGGTCCTCAGCACCTCCTGAGGTTGTACCTTCAGGTGGAGCTTGAGTGGACCTAGGAGGTAAGGTTATCAGACTCACTCATAACAACCTTCTTGCTCCTTATGTTGAGTTTCAACTCCAAAGCTTTAACCTTCGTAACCAATTTACCCACCACATCCTTAAATAACAGCTTGTGTGCCTGAAGCTCTTATTCCAAGTTACTAACTTTCTGCACAAGTTCATACACTAGAGAAGACAAAGCAGTTAGTGTGGCAAGGTCCTCAGCACCTCCTGAGGTTGGACCTACAGGGGGGACTTGAGTGGGCCTGAAAGGAGTGGTGTGGAAAGATCCTCCCAGTGGTGCATCTTCCACATTTGTGGAAGTGAAAAGGTCAGGATCAGACTCATGGGCTCCTGAAAAAGAGGCAATGTTGGGGTCTGAAGTGTGACCCTGCTTAATCACTGGAGGAATTCGATCTGATGTTGTTGGTCTTGGTGGTGTTGTAGATTATTATCGAGGATTGATCCTGGCTCAGCTCATTGCCAGCTCTTTTGAATAGTCTCAGGAATGGTTTGAGGGACATCTGGTGCAGCTTCCCCTATACCTTCATCTGCTATAGCAGCTTGAGCAGGGGGAAGCATTTGCAGCAAATAGTGGCATTTGGTATCCCCTTCAAGATTTTAACTCATGTTAGCAAAAAAGTTGGCTTGATCGATTTTTAAAACATGATATAATTTAGCATTACCTAGTATCTATTCCCCAAAAATATGAGAAGAAACCGAGGATAACATAAGAAACCTTTTAGCATTACTGATGTTATGTACCATCCCCTTGAAAATGTAACGTGACCAATTAAACCTTCTCCCATCAGACAACAAATTAGAGCTATAGGCCAGAGGGGCTCCCAATTGATCCCCAGCAAACCTAGATTGGTACAAGAGACAATGTTGTATTGAGTGAACCAAGAACCATGAATAGGTCTAGAACATGTTTTTTGAGGAAGGTTTACTCTTTCCTCAGTGGGTGTATCCAAGAATATCCATACCCAAATATAATATCAGCAATGGGCAAGTCTTCAATACCTCCAGCTTCACCCAGTGAGTTGACTCCTCACTGAGTCTTTCAGTGATAGTGAAGGGAGTCCTATCAAACGTGGCCAGTATAGCAGGAGAGCCAAACTTAGGAGCCCGATGTGAAGCCGATGTACCATAACTTGTTTGACCAAAGAGTCAAAGATTATGGGGTCATGAAAAAGCATAAACTGAAGTGCGAACCCCGCAAGAAGTCGAGTACTTGGTGATAATCATCACGTACCTTTGGTTTTTTCCAAGTAAACCCACCTTATTGTGTTCACTTTGTACTTGAGTGCGGCAATTTGTTGAATTGTAAATGTGGTTGAGAGTTTTAGTGCTGTTGGATGATCGCAATGGAGAGTACTACTGGTAGTAGAGAGGGAATCGAGTTATCAAAGAGTGAGTGGAACTAGTAAAGAGCTTTAAAAATTAGTGTTTGATGATAAATATCATTGATCTTGTTGATTTTTGGACTTATATATATTTTATATTTTATTATATTATATATATTTAGTGTAAAATTCTACAATCAAAGGCTCAATTGATGTGAAAATCAAAATATTCACATCCGATTCACTAGTTCTTTCCACGTCCCTTTTTTAAAATTTTAAAGTATATAACAAAATCAACCCATTCACTTTATACTAATACAAAACTAACCCTTATACATTAGTTGAAACTATTATCTAGCCCTAAAATTTTATAAAACACCACTTTCATATAATAAATTTCGGGTACTACAATTCTCCCTCTCTAAAAAAAATTCGTCCTTAAAATTTACACTAAACAAATAGAATTGGATGCCTTGACATCGCATAGTGTTCTTTCATAATTCTTTTGATCTCATTGCCTAGTTCTCCTTTAGTTACAGGCGCATCTTGGTTCTTTGCTAGAGTTTGCTTAGAACCACCATTTCTCTCTGTCATATTAATTGAAGTCCATAAGATATCTAAGAGATTTTAAGGCGACATTTCAATTTGGGTATATATATCTATGTAAAGCATCTAACTCATGTCAACTATTACTCCTTGCCTTTAGTGAACCTAGAAAGACTTAAATATCAAATATTTTCGCAGCTTAATTACTCAATCTAGGTTTAAGACTAGGTCCTAAAACCTAATTCACTTAAACATATGGCTCTGATTACCATCTGTAACACCCCGCCTTTTCGGTGCATTAAACTCTCTCAGTTACCTTATATCAGCAGAAGCGTCTACTCTTAGTCGATCCCAACTAATCTCTCTTGAAACACCCCACCTTACGCAGACTACAATATTATCCGCTTTGCCTGCAGGCTCACGGCTTTGCTTTGTGGCCCTCATGTGAAGACTTCCCGGCAGGTCACCCAAGCCAGTACTACTTTCACATGAGCACACTTAACTGCCAGTTCCTAGGAACCCCACTTGCAGTAGACCATAAAACGTGTTGTGTCATTATAAAGAGAATCTTATCTTATGAACCCAACATCTCTCCATGCCACAGCCGATGTGGGATTTGCCTAGGGTGTCACAATCTAGTTGAGGTTTGATAAGCTTCCAAGGGGAAGTTCTTAGTGGTCCTAGTTGATTTAAGTGATCCTAGAGGTTAAGTCGAATCATGGGATCTTAGGGGTTGATTCCGAGGGCGGAATACCGTAGGGAGTAGCTCTTCTTAGTTAATGTGTGATTTACTTTTAAATAAATTACGTTAGGTTTTACATTTATAAAACCCTAACTACCTCAACTATTCCTACGCACTAAAGAGCAGTGTATCATATCGTGTAGTAGTGTAGTGATTGGTAAGTACGGGTGTCGAACCTAAGAACGGTTTGTATTTTCTACTTGTCTAAGTGAAACAACAATCTACCTAATAAAGCAGTAAAAGAGCAAGTTTAGATTTAAATTGAAATGATTATGTTTTAACAATCCTACCGTATCTAAAGGGAGATGGTATAGTGGTAAACAACCGAGAGTGATGAATGCATTTATTTAGCTAATAATCCTACGTTTAATTATTATGATCTCAGATGCAATGTCTTATTACAATCTTAAAGGAGGTCTAATTTCGTTAGGCTTCGAATCGCAACCTCATCTAACATATGATTCCTGAGTGGAATAAACTCATAAAGAGAATTGACCTATTCTTAGTTCACAGTGATTAGGAATTCCAACTAACCTATTAAGTATTTTCCATTGACTCTGATGTTTATCACACCTATCACTACAGGTTATAGAAATAGCTTACTCCCAAAGGGAGTAAGGGCCTATGTGATAACATCAAATAGTTAATACTTTTTAGTATCAAATTCCCTAAGAAAATGCTTGTAAATATGTTATAAAAGTCTGAAAACACTACTTAAATGCCTATATCTAGTTTTCAGGAGCAAAGCAAGCATTTGAGCAAAAGACGCGGGATTTGGACGTGGAATTCATGAAGTGATGACATTTAAGGCTTTTACAGCGTAACCTCTCCGAAGGAGTTACGCCGTAATCAAGATTAACAAAGAAATTACTTAGAATCAGTTGTTACGGCGTAACCTCACCATCAACTTTATGCCCTAACATTTAATTTAATGGAAGATTTAGTGTCCGAGTCAGCATTACGGCGTAACCATGGCGATACGGTTACGTCGTAACATCAAATAAGCCTGGAGAATGGGAAACCACATCAGCATTGTTACGGCGTAATGTGTTCATAACGGTTACGCTGTAACATCTTTAATACTTATAAATAGAGCCCTAACTCGCTCATTTGGCATCACTCACTTCACCTCTTCACCCTACAGTACCAAGAGGTGAACAAGGCCTCTAGAAGACGAAGCATTCCATCAGAAGTCCAAGGGAAGATCATTGTACTTCATTTTAGCAATAATCATTCAAAAACTTAGTTTGTAAGAATTATGAATTATCAATCCAAGATTTCTTCATTTACTTCTTGTTTTATAGTTTCTATGAGTGACTAAGCACTCTTAATGCTGGCCTAGCTATGAATTTACTGTTGTTATGATTGTTATTTCCTGTTTAATTGCGTTTTGATTGGATATCCTTATAGCCTTTCATTGATCCCTTGGTTTTGGTAGTGTAAAGGGTGGTTTGGATCTTATTTGTCATGTTATTAGACTTACCGATTGAACATGGGAGTAGTGGGGTACTAGGGTAGTTTGGGACCTATTTCTAGTGTAGAATTAATCATATTATCATCTTAGTCACATTAAACACTTAAAAAGCACAGGAACTCTTTCAGAGAGGGTTAATAATCTGTATAGATTATAGAATTGGTCTTAAGCATAGTTAGGGATTAACCACTACAAACTTGGATGCCCTGCCCATATGATCCTAGGGGAATTAGGATCGCAGAGTAAGTATAGGACAGACCTCAAATGCCAATTCAGGTATGTCGATATTAGATCCACCAATGAAACTTGTAATTGAACATTGCATAGGAAAACGTAATCATAACATTAGTAATGAAATGGCTAGGCTAGCGCACTTTTCTCCCTGATTACTTCTTTCAATTTACTTTTCTGCATTTACTTTTCTTAAGTCTTTAAAATCAATCTTAAAACCATTTTCAAACGTGACAAAATCAAATTAGAACTAGTGCCCTTAGCTCTTGGGACGACCTCGAATTTACTAACTACTGTACTACATACGACCAGGTTCTCTACCCGTTAGTGCGTGTATCAGTAGACGAGTTTTATAAATTTAAAACTTGGCAATTAATTATTTAAAACAATTCTACGCGTCAAGTTTTTGGCGCCGCTGTTGGGGAGCTAAAATTAGTTATAATTTGATTTATTTTCAGCACTAAGCTCTGTGAATTTTTAGGAATATGATGAGTAAAATAGATATCGATTCTCTTACCATTGAGCAATACCTAATGTTGATTGAAGGGAGTCAGGCATCAGGGATGGTTAAACCCGAATTTAGGAGAACGATAAAAAAGAACATTAAGGAGATGACTATTGCTGAGTACATGGAATATGAAGCATAGATGGAATGAAAAGCCTTGAAAAATACTGGGTCCTATTTTCCATCGAACTATGACAATAAGAATGTCAATTTTTTAACCATACAGAAAGTAGGAATATGGGCTATAAGAATCATTCAAAGATCAATACCTAGTATGGTTTACCACCGTTGCTCCCTTACTTTGTACATATTCAACCCCATACCCCAAGATAGATATGAACCCCTAGATGATGATACCGAATTGGTATCTGAAGACGAATCAGAAATAAGTGAACATGGGATGAGTGATAACATAGATAATGATAAACCTTTAGCACCTAAACCTCAACATGAAGAATTAAGCCCTGAAGAGGACTTAGATGAGTGGCCAAAGACAGAGATGGAGAAACACATGGTTAGGCAAGATAAGGAAAGTGAAGAGGATGCGTTAATCAACATCCTTAAATTTCTTATGGAGGAATGCAAGGCAGTTTACAAAGGAACTTCTTCTCACGGGACTAATGAAATTCAGGGAGGATCTATTGCTACAGTTAAAGAAGAAGGGGACATTTAGGAAACCTTACGGTGCCAACTCCCACCTAAAGAATTGAACCCAGGAAGTTTCATTCTTCCTTGCACCATTGGTAATCTAAATTTATATGCCATGACAGATTTAGGAGCTAGTGTTAATATCATGCCCAGGTTAATTTTCGAACATTTAAAGCTAACTGACCTTAAAGAAACTGATATGACAATTGTGATGGCTGATATGACTGAAAAGACCCCATTAGGATTAATACAAAACGTCCTAGTTAAGATTGATAAATTCTTATTTTCCTGCGACTTCATAATTGCAGACACGATAGAGGAACCTAATGAAACAATAATTCTGGGGAGATCATTTTTGGCAACAATCCATGCCCAAATTGATGTTTTTAAAGGAAAGATTTCATTAGGAATAGGTGAAGATAGAGTTTTGTTTGATATGAATGGAAATGTTTGTCAATCTAGTGTTCCTGTTGAAAAAGTTTACGTGACAAACTCTATACTTAATGAAGAACCTTTTAGTCCTCTTAAAATAGGAGAAGACTTATTTTCCTATGAATCCCCCTCATGTTTACAATTTGAGCAACGTTCTCGATTTTGTGTTGATGAGAGTATAGACATAGTTGATTCAAATGATGAGATGCACGAACCTGAAGATAGGCATAAAAAGGTCAAGAACTTTGAAAAGATAACTTCAAGATGGCATGTTTGTAAACCAGTTCGAGTATTCTATGAAAACAAATATCGAAAGGATTGCGGAATGTGGCCTACTTGTAATCCTGATTTAAGCTTTTGTAGTTGATTGTCGAATTTTATACTAAATATATAATATATGATAAAATATAAAATATATATAAGTCTAAAAAAACAACAAATCAATGAAACCAGGAGCAGTATAGACTATTCCCGGGTCGTTAATCCCCAATGAGGCTGTGCTGGAAAATCGATACAGTCGGAAGATTTGAGTTTGAAGGAGAGAATTGATTTGAGAGTGAGGAAAGTCAAATTAGACAATAACAAACAAAAACGTTTAAGAAAAACCTAAAAATTACGAAATTAAGCTAAAAAACGAGAGCACGGATCCCGAACAAAGGGGCTAAAACCTAAAAACTTCAAAATTAACCCTACGAAGAAATTTTCACTTCTAAACTACTCTAGGAGACAAATAACGAAGAATGAAAAAGACTAGACTGAAAACGGAGGTTGTTTGACCCAAAAACGAGTCAAGACAAAAACCGCACCCGACCCCGTTCTTTAAAAATAAAAAAGTTACAAAAATGACCCTACGAAAATTTTTATATTTTTCCTACAAACTATATGACTAAATAAAATTTTCTAAAAAAGAAAAATATTTTTTTGATAATTTTTGTATTTTTTATGAATTTTTTAAACTTTTAACGAAATTAAATTGTAAAAAATACCAAACGACTTTGAAAAATTCTGAAAATTTAACTAAAAATACTAGACACTATATTAAGCCTACGAAAAATAAGAAACAAAAAGTTGGCTTAATAATAAGCCCGAAAATAAGCTATACACAGCTTATAGCTCATAAGCCAAAAACGTGTATAAATACTAAGGCCCTTGGGACTATAACGAAAAAGTCCCAAGGGCACAGCGGTATGTGTGTTGTGTAAAGAGAGGTGTACGAGGGTTGAGACCCGGGTTCGAGTCTTGCTTACCCGGGTAACCACTTGTCTCCTTTTTTTTTTGGAAAAACTTTGTGAAACAAAGTTGTTAAGCTTATGGAGCTTAACAACTTTCACAACTACAGCTTTTTCTAAATTTGAAAAGCTATAAATAAGCTTAAAAACAGCTTGAAAAACGACAGAATGCTTAAAACAAGCTTAAGGCTAAAATAGCTAAGACTTTATAGGCTTTGACGACAAATAAGCCTAACTTGGACTAAAAGCTAGAAGGGTTATCTAAACCTTAACCTAGATAAGCTTTAAAAAGCTAAGTGCTAAAACTCAATAAGCTGAAAACAGCTTATAATGACAGAAAGCTAAAACTAGCTTAAGGGCAAAAAAAAAGCTAAGCTACTAACTCAAATAAGCTAGGTAATAAGAAAATAAGCTCAACATCATAACACAATATCCTAAAAAACAACTAAGAGCACAAATAAGCCTTTGAGATAAGCTCAATAAGCCAAGAAATGAAATAAGCAGTCCTTACACTATGACTAAGCTAAAACAGTCAAAGGCCAACTTGGGGCTTAAAAATAAGCTATCTAAAGGGCTTTTCAAGGGCTGAAATTGAAGGGGCTTAATAAAGAGCTTATGGGCTCTTAAAATAAGCCAAATCCTAGGACTTGAGTATACTAAAAAGCTAAGAAAAGAGGGCTTAAAATCACCCCTTTGCACCAGGGGAGATTAAGTGCTAACACAAGGGCTTATTTGACAGCTTTTTAAAAGCTGTCAAATAAGCTCAAAACTAAAAAATAAGCTTAAACAGCTTAAGTACTCTAATACATGGACTTGTGCACCAATTTTGAACTTTTAAAAACCATTAAAACCTGCTGATATTTAAGAGTGAAAATGGCTTTTAGATAAAAAAAATGACACTTAAAAAACTTTTTGACAGCTTTGACTTATCAAAGTCAAATGACCCAAGGCTTGTTACAGCTTGTTTTAGACACACAAAACACTCACTTTTTTGAACTAAAACTCAAAATCCAAGTGCTTATCTAAATAAGCGCACTTTGGGGTGTTCTTAAAAATCCACAGTTTCAAGGGTGGATTTATAAAGCTTTTTTTTAAAAAACAATTTTCTAAACTTAACAATTATCAAAACAGCTTAAAACCAAGCCTTAATACTAAGCTAAATCTAGTTTAATACCACAACCCATACCAAAGACATTATTGACCCGTTTTATTCATAGTTGACCCAAACACCCCTTAAATTTTTGAAAAATGACTTTTTAAACCTATAAGAACAAAGTTTAATCTGAAAATTAAAGAGACTATACCACATAAACAATATTTAACACTAAAGAGTAAAAGTTAAACAAGTAATACTTTTTAAAGATAGATAAAAAGCTAGACTGTAATAAGCACTACTTTGACAGTTTTTTTATTAATCAAATGGCATAAAAAAATGATAATGAAACAAAAACACACAAGCATAAATTACACACTAATAAGCATAAAAACAGTAGTAAGTTAAATAAATATAATTATAAGCTAAGAAAATACTAAATGAAGCTACATTCTACAGTACATAAGCAAAAAATTAAAAGAAAAGGTACCTTTACCCCTTGCTCAAAACAGGGGTTTTTGAACCTAATAAGCTCTAAATTCCTACCCCAAGCTTATAAATAAGCTTAAACTAAGCATAAACCCAATAAGCCTTCCAACTTTGCTTATTCGTCCATGCTTGCTCACACATACAGTAACTTTGTTCTCTTCCTGAATTTCCTTAAAGTTTTGTGAAAAGGTTTATAAACAGGTTATAAAGGGGGTTTTAGTGAGAGCTTAAAGGTTTTTAAGAAGACAATTAAGATTTAGAACACGATTATAAAAACAACTGAATTTTCATTAAAACTGAGAATTACAAGTACATAAAGGAACTTAGCTTAAAACTTTTACACCTAAACTTTTAAAATACTGAAAACTACTAAAAAAAACTACATACTAATTACACTACTGTTACAATGCTTAAATAATAGAATACGACTAGGGTTTTCTTCTTCTCTTTGTCTTCTTGCATTTGTGCTTGTTTGTAGACACAAAAAGAGAGTGTGCTTTGTTTGTGAGGGTGCAAAGAACAAGATCTTAGGCCCTTCAATTCTTGGTTTCTTTAGAAGCCAACCGAGCCGTCGAATCAAAGCTTGTGGGAGTTGTGGGATTGCAACTTGTCAATCCTTACAGTTGGGAAAGATATGGGGGAGGGGGGAAGAGATTTATCCATGGTGGTGTTTGGGTTGCATGGTAAAAGCGATGAGGAAATCCCGTGACTGGTTGGGATTTGAAAAGGGCGTTAATGGTTTTATAAAGTTGGGGGTGACAGGCAAAGGTTTTGGGAGATTGAGGCAAGTTTGGGCCCTCCAAAGTGATAATGGGTGTTTTCCACCCATGTACCTTGTGTTTTAAATGTTTTGGGGACTTGGCAAATTAAGTCCCCAAGGGTTATAATACCACTTTCACCACTCGTCCTTGTCTTTATAGCTTTATGGCTTTGGCAGAATTGCCCCTTGGGGTATAACTTTGCCGTGTTGGCAGTTTCAGCCCTTGTCTTCATTTTTCTCTTTTTCTTCTTTAAATATAAGTTTAGGGATTAACAAGTTTAGTCCCTAAACTTGCTTTTCTTGACTTTTGGCTTCAGGGTTGACTTGGGTTGACTTTCTGTTGACTTTTTCACGCTTGGGCTTGGATTTTGACTTGTCTTTTCCTGCTTTTCCATTCCGATTCCGGTTTTGTCATTTTGGCTTCGTTTTTCGTCATTTTCTTAGTTAATCCGTTCATGGCACAACACAATTAGCAAAACAAGCATATATTTGGCATTTTAAGTCCGTTTTTGGTTATTTTAGCTCGTTTTTAAAGGTAAAAGGTATGTGTAATTAAACACATACCAAAATCACCCATACTAAGGTATTGCCGTGTCCTCACGCAATGTTATGAAGTAAACATTTACGAAAACTAAGAATCTCAATCCCTCTCACTAATGACTTTGAAAAGTACTAAGTATTCGTCAAGGAAACCTAAAGAATCAAAAGCATCGACAAGTCCCTTTTCCACCATTTTTTGTCTATACACTAACTATCCTAATATTTTTGGATTTTCCTTATTCATTTCTCGACTTCCTTTTGACTCCTTTATTAATATCAGACATGGATCATATAAAGAGAAACGCCCATAAGTGATCTAGCGGATGTCCCTGACGGAAAATTCATTCGCCCGATTTTTCACTAGCTTCCAAACCAAGCAATTAAACAAGATCATTTGTACAGTTTATATAAGTCTAAATGCTAAGTCACTCATACTTTATGACTGTGAACCTTTTAACTCCCAACATGAATATATGATTTTAAATGTGTGTACTCAATTTCAACTCAACATAAGATCAACTTTATCTCATAGTCGTAATTCAAGATGAATCATGACTCAAAGCAACAACTTATTAGGACCTTGTAACTTGATTTTAAAGAACGAAATTTTAACTGTAGAACTTTTTGCAACATTTTCATCACTATACTCATAAGTTCTTAAAGCTAAGAATGCGTTGCTTAGTTTGAACACCTACCTAGTCCACGCTCCTAGTAGATATCACAACCAACGACCCGTGTTCTAGTTGAAAAGTGTCTTAGTTTGAACCCTCACCTAGACCTCGTTTCCTGGTGAGATATCACAACACACCAAATCCTTAGAAGTAAAGATGTCTTAGTTTGAACCCTCACCTAGACCTCGCTTCCTGGTGAGATATCACAACACACCAAATCCTTAGGAGCAAAGATGTCTTAGTTTGAACCCCCACCTCGTGGTTAGCGGAGTGGGATATCACGACACATCTTTTACTTGTTCCATATAATCAAATGTATGCTTTATTGGCATAATTTCAATATTCATGCATTTTTGCATTCATACTTCTTTGGCATTTTAACTTTCGAATTATTAAGAACAGAAAAATCTCGCTTTAAAGAATCAAGTTACAAATTTGAAGCTTTTTCTAAAAACATTGATTGACTTAGTTGAATTGAATTGAGCACGTATGATTAGGTGGATTAGAAGCTAATGGGAGAAAAAGCCACAAGTTACTCATATAAGTTTTAGAAGAATCTTGCTCAGCACATAAACTTATATTTAACTCTATCACTTCTTGTTCTTCACCTTATTAAAATTCGAAGAAATCGAATTCGTGAAAGCTTAGCCTACAAGTGGTAAGTTGAGGAACTAGCTAGGGCTCAACACGCCCGATCGAGTCAAAAATTATTCTCATTCTACCCATTAGGAAAGTCAAAACTGTGACAAAACACTTATTTTATTTTTGAAAATTTTTAAAATTTTTCAATTTTTTTGGTATTTTTGCAAAAATTTGGTGGTAAAAACGGGATTGCGTGATAACAACGACTGCAGGCAAAAATCAAATCGAAGATCCCCCCCATACTAGAACTAAACATCGTCCTCGATGTTTCAAAGGGGTTCCTACGTAAATCTAAGGCCGTTTATGAAGTGTGCCAAAAGATAAAACGTTAGTCGATTAGATTTGGATACTGGATTCCCAAAATGAAGCTGAGGATGTGAAACTCTTGTGGATACTGCGAGCACGAGAGTCTTCACAATCCGGGAAATCCTGGACATACAACACAAAGCACACAAAACATGGACAAAACACGGGTAATGGAAAATGTAAGCCTCCTCACACAAAAACACTTATTTATTACTACTACTGATAAGCATGGGGTGCCTCCCACGAAGCGCTTGTTTTAGGTCCCGACGCTTGACCCATTTCCCTGAATTCAATTGTCCTTAGGGAAGGTTTGGAGATCCGGGACAACTTCGGTTGGTATGTCCCCTCCAAAATAGTGTTTTATACGATGACCATTCACTTTAAAGTTGGGCCCGGAGTTTTGAGATAACTCGACGGTGCCATAAGGAAATACTTGAACAATGGTGAATGGTCCGGACCAACGGGATTTCAATTTGCCCGAGAAAATCTTCAGTCTAGAGTTGAAGAGGAGAACACGATCACCAACGTTGAAAACGCGGTTTTTAATCTTAGCATCATGGATCCTCTTGGTTTTCTCTTTATAGATTAAAGAGTTTTCGTAGGCTTGATCACGAAGTTCATTTAGTTCATTCAGTTGAACTTTCCTGTGATCACCCGCAGTTTGAACATCAAAATTTGTATGCTTGAGGGCCCAGTAGGCTTTGTGCTCTAACTCGATCAGTAGATGACATGCCTTTCCATACACAAGCTTATACGGAGTGCACCCGATGGGTGTTTTGTAAGCTGTGCGGAAGGCCTAGAGAGCATCATCTAGTTTGTCCGACCAGGAGGCACGATTTTCTCCCACGGTTCTCTCAAGAATACGCTTTAAACCACGATTTGACACCTCAACTTGCCCACTTGTTTGTGGGTGATACGCGTGATAGCGATGAGTGACTCCATACTTAAGCATGACCTTTGTAAACTGGTCATTGCAAAAGTGAGTTCCGCGATCACTTATGATAGCACGAGGGGCACCAAATCGAGAAAAGAGAGTTTTTAAAAATTTGCACACAACTCGGGCATCATTGGTGGGGAGCGCTTTTGCTTCAACCCATTTTGACAAGTAGTCAACAGCCACGAGTATGTACTTGTTTCCTCTTGAAGACGGAAATGGCCCCATAAAATCAATGCCCCAGATGTCAAAGATTTCGCAAACTTGGATGGAGTTTTGTGGCATCTCATCACGTTGCGTAATTTTTCCTTGACGTTGACAAATGTCACAACGGGTGACAAAGTCGTGGGCATCCTTGTAGATGGTGGGCCAATAGAATCCTGAGTCAAAGATCTTTCTTGCTGTGTAATTGGCACCATAGTGTCCCCCAGTGGGTCCACTGTGGCAAGCTTTGAGAATGTCATAAGCTTCTTGCCCCGAAACACAACGTCTTGATCACTTGTCAGCACAGTTTTGAACAGAAAAAGGGTCAGTCCCAGAAAGTAATGTTTAACATCTTATGAAGAATTTGTTCTTCTGTTAGGACACATTCCTTGACAATAAACTTTTCCCGCATGTAGTTTGCAATATCTGCAAACCATGAGGTACGATCATCTTTTAAGAGCAATAAGATCCAAGAGTTTTCGAGAGAATCTATCATTTATTTCCCTGTTCTCGAACTTATCTTGGGGGATTTTTCCATCTTGAAATGATGATCTGTCAGCAAGATTTTCTGCCTCCTTTTTCGTCCTCGAATGTCAATATCAAATTCCTATGAGCAATAGGATCCACCGCATGAGTCTTGCCTACATCCTTTTTGGCAAAGAGATACCTTAAGGCTGAATGATCTGTATACACTATGCTTTTGGACATAATAAGATATGAACGGAATTTCTCAAAAGCATACACTACGGCAAGTAATTCTTTTTCGGTCGTAGTGTAATGAGTTTGAGCCTCGTTCATAGTTTTGCTAGCATAGTGTATAGGTTGAAAATGCTTGTTTTTTCTTTGCCCGAGGACTGCCCCAATTGCGAGTCGCTAGCATCGCACAATCATTTTCAAAGGACAAGTCCCAATCGGGAGCAATAAAGATCGGAGCATCAGTCAATTTCCTTTTGAGTGTATTAAAGGATTCGATACACTCTTCAGAGAAGAAAAATGGGGTCTCTTTTTCAAGCAAGTAAGTCATAGGACGGGCAATTTTTGAAAAGTCCTGAATAAATCGTCGGTAAAAACCGACGTGCCCAAGGAAACTACGGACACTTTTCACAGTAGTCGGATGAGGAAGCTTGGCTATAACTTCAACT